>PGFW01006131.1:0-15173 GCA_003123925.1 Haematobia irritans
TTACAATGAACTAAATATCTACCGTAGCCTGAAATATGGGGCCGCAACCATAATTAAACCTACTGATGGTACAGTAAATATGTTAGCCAAGGAGAGTTTCAAAACTCAATATCAACGTTTTTAAAGGAAAGAAGTAAGAAAACAATATATCTCAGGGAAAAAGTGTGTCAAAGGTATCAAGTGCAATTGGCATATTTCTTATTGTACAAAAAACTGGATCGAAATCAAAAAAGCTGATTTTTTTTCAATTTTTAAAATAAGAAAACTAAATGATACCCTTTTCTAAAATTTCCCAAAACTTAAAAAAGAGAGAAGGATTTCCAAGACGTTTTAGCTAGCACTCGAGTAATGTGCGCAATTCGTTGGGGTTGTGGTTCTAGTGTCAAATTACCCAAGAACGGCCTTTCATATGTCATCAGGAGATGTGGTACGGGTCGGTCTTAGATTAACCTTTTGTTGCTCTTTAAAGTTAGTACTAGATGAACTCTGCATAACGCCACCAATAACATTCTTAGATGAACTTTCGTGCAAATTGCCAGATGAGGACATATGTTGCTGTTTGCTATGCGAGGAGTTAACATTGGACGACGAAGACGCTGATGATGAAGAGGAGGTGGTTGGTAATTGATGATGGGAATGCTGTGTTGAATGAATGTGATGATTCGACGATAGTGACGACTCGCGTGCACTAATTGGTGGAGCTGCCGAACTTGAGGACGTAACCGTTGTGACCGACGAGGACGAAGCGGATGCAGATGTTGCGGATGATGGTGATAATGCTGAAGACGATGATCCACTTGCAACCATATTGTCACGTTTATTTTGGTTTGTGACGGAAGAGCTTGCTTGCTGCCCTTCTGCTGCTGAAGATGTGTTGCGCCATTGAGCGAAATGGGTGAGAGCACATCCATACCTTGTGCCAGTTTATCCATTTTCAGTTCATGCTGGGAATCAAGTCTATTGAAATGATTGCTGGTAAGGGATTTGTGTGAAGGTTCACTGTTGGGATGTAAACCCTTAACGGTCATAATCCAGGGTTCATCCGTATTGCAGCCCGGCTTGGAATCGTCCCTGCAAACAATGAAAAGAGAGATGGGTTTGAAAATACATTAAAAAAAAGATCCTGTCAAAGATCAAATTTTGTAATTTGATTGCCGGTTTATTGGTAAATTATAGTAATATAATTGTTATTTATGTTACTAATTCAACATGCTATACACTGAAAAGAAAAATAAATACATCGAATAATAGTTAGAAATCTAAGGCCAAATAATTTTGTATATATTTTGGTATGCTAA
Organism: Haematobia irritans; assembly: GCA_003123925.1. Taxonomy (NCBI): domain Eukaryota; kingdom Metazoa; phylum Arthropoda; class Insecta; order Diptera; family Muscidae; genus Haematobia; species Haematobia irritans. The sequence continues at coordinate 1,299 of PGFW01006131.1, forward strand.
GCCCAAGAACTGCTTCCGATTTGGTTTTTGTCCTCCAATTCTTTATAATGTGATTAAAATCAATATCGATTCATTTTTTATATAGACATTCAATAGAAAATATTCTTCAACATGTAAGAAGTTAGGTTTGAGCTTATGCTTTTTCTGAATAAAAAAAACAATAATTATCAGCCCAGCTACTTTGAGAATAAATTCTACAACAGATTTTTTTTTCCACTCCAGTAAATGCTGAAAAAAATCTTGTATTTTGAGTTGATAGTAAATGAATATTCGAGTTTTAATTAAGTGATAAAAAAACCTTGAAGAATAAGGAACAAACATTTTTTTTTTTGAATTTTTTCTTTCTCATGTGATCATTTTGCTCTCTCGCCTTTCTCTCTCTCGATCTCTCTTACTATCTCTATTTCTTTCTTCATATTATAAAATCAAACATTCGATTACAGCTGATTTTTGCGTCATTAGGAACAAATTTCTCTGCCCTTTGAAATTAGCAAAGTTAATATGATTTTAAATTTTTTTCATTAAAACACATTGCAACAAATTGAGTGACCAAGCGGTAGAATTACGAGTTTTTTTTACGGCATTTCGACATTTCTCAAATTCTCGTGTTTCCGTAATACTCAAGCAATATGTATACACATAGACAATACATTCACCTGTTTGTCAAACATCTTGTTTTTGAGATTTCGTCTCCTCTTTTTTTCTTGCACGCATTTTCGACTTTGACAAAAGCCTTGAATTCTGTATTTTCATAACAATATTTTACTGTTTTTCTGTTGCTCTTCTTGATTGTACTATGTATCGATTACTTTTTCCATCTTTCATATTCATTGTATAATATTTGAAATGTGGTATGTATGTGTGTGCGTAATGTAGCCGAACCGAGCCGAATTTCGTGTTGAGTGTGTGCAGTGTTTATCTTTTTTCATTATATTTTCTATGTACACATTTTCAACTAATTTAGCCTCGATTTTTTTCACATCTATATTTTCGCTGGATTTCAATTTCGCAATCTGCTTGAGATTTTCACTTTTGTATTGGGCATTGCAGTATTATTTAATATTAATTCTAATATTCCTCGTAGGTCACTGGTATTACTTTTTGTATTGAAAATAATCGATTTTCAATTCTTATGGCACTTAAAGTCCAATTAGAAAATAGGAGAATTAAATTTCTTTTTGGCCAACCAACCTTTACTTGTTACTTTTCTTACAGCTTGATTTTAGAGCTGGTAAATATGGTGTATCGTGGCGATTGATTAATTAGTAACACCGTTCTTTTACTCTGCACTCTAGCTTAGATTTAAGTTTTTTAGTGATTTATTTTTTCGTTTTATGTTTTGGCTTTTGGCTTTTTCAAATAAAGACGACGGGGCGCGGATAGCAAAAGTTAAATAAGTTATTTTGTTCTGACACACCATCCGGCTTTACACTTCACGCGTTTCACGGTTATATGTGCATTCTTATGTCCTGTTCCGTCAAAACAGAATATGCAAAATGCGCTCCAAATATGGGGATTGGCAACCCCCCCCCCACAATTATACTTCGGAGTTGCAAACTGCTAACGCCGTTATATTTTACGATATAAAATGTCTAATATTTCTAAAATTAAAGCGTATTGGCGTATTATTATGCGGTCTAGGCTTATTGTTAGAACTCGATAAAAATACTATTGAAAAATAAAAACAAATATGATGAAAATTCTTCATTTGTTTGACAAACCCAATAAAACATATTGATGACCGGTTTTTCAAATGTGCAGCCCTAGGCCGACTGTAAAGTCTGGGCGCCATTAAATATGCCATTCAGGTTATAAATTTATTCGACGAAATGTCTGATTTTGTAAAAGTATCTTATCAGTGTGGCCAATCGCCTAGGAATCTATCGCGACACATAAATAATCGATAAATGTGTATTCGAGTCGACCATGTAACAAAGCTGCGGTATCGATTTTGTCTTCTGAACATAACTTATAGTGTGGCCAATATCTGGGATATGTCCGGACAAACTTATAGTCTTGACGGCACATAAATCAAAAAATAAAACTTTAAGGAAAGGGCTGTTTTCTTTCAGCACATGGATACCCTTAGCCGTGAAGGACTAAAAAGAAAACAGATGTACTTCGTTATTCGAGAAAATCCTCCAAAAAATATGCACACTTGGTCCATCAGCTGTCAAAACAAATCACAGAAAAGAAGTGAATATCTTGCATTTTTAATGTATGAAATGCTTCCAATTAGTAATAAAAGTTATTGCTGCGATTTATTTATGACACTATAACCGACTTGAATTTCATGTTTTCGACCAAATTTAGTCACACCATAAAGTCTTATTGGTGAATCGATGAAGCGCACTTTATCAAAACACAATCGGCAAGATTCGGCCGACTTGCACTGATGAGATGTTTCTGGATAGAACCACCAGTGGCAACGGTGTTCTGAAATGCAGCCCATACAAATGTTGTATCCAGTGCAAAAGAAAACAGCCGGCCATTATTAAATTATTTATTAATAATATTATTTTTTTTAGAAATGGATATATGTATACAAAGAATTTGCTCAAATCGAAAACAGTTTGAAAAATTAGAATTTGAGGAATAATTCTTGCTATGTCTGAATTCCTGCTGTTGTGGGTAATTTGTTGTCGTTGAAACGTGATTTTTCTCACTTGAATATAATCCTAATCCTATGAAAAATCGTTTAAATAAAAAACTCTATCCCACAATGACTTGGTGCCTGTGGATTATTCATCAACGTCGTCGGTATACGGGAATGTGGTAAGCGCGTTATATCACATGTTGCAAATTTATCTCCAATTGATATTGGATAAATTTGATTACTGAATATCTCATTGTCACGTTTTTCATAGGGCAGCTTCTTTTTACCAAAGTCGTAAATACGTGTATGGGCCGACATCCATGTTAGTAATGCGCCTTGGAAAAACAGCACAAAGGTCCTGAACTTCATCCAATCGTGCGAATACATAAAACTCTAACGACGAGGCAGGTTGGATCTAATGGACATCAAATAAAGTCACTATTTGTGATTTGATGATTCAACATAACCAAATTACAACAACAATAAGAACAAAAAACACAAATGACAGAAATATTCTGTCAAAGTAAAAAAAATTGGCAAATCAGCTGCTACTAATCTACCTTTTAAGTGTACACAGTTTATTGGTAAAAGTGTCATTCGGTAAATATTATTAACAAGTTGTATAAAAAAGCATCACGTTCTTTTATGCATCCCTGGATGATAATGTGTTCTTAAGCCGTTACTGGTGACTATGGTCGACTTCGTATCTAAACGAAAAACACGTGTCAATAAAGTTTTTCCAGATCCCTCAGTGAAGCAACAAAGCAAGAGGTTTCTTAAAATTATTAAAAAAATAAACAGAAATTATTAACATTTTGTGAATAATACCAAAAACTATATAATCATGGTAAGGCATTACACTAAACTACTATAAAATATTATATTGCAAAAATGATTTATGTGTACATTTACAGACAGAAGAAGTCAATCCAAAAGCTTTCCCCTTGCCGATGCCGCAACTAACAGCTAAAACATGAATCTATTACAGCAAGCTTTGAACTTAACAAATCAAATTGCGCAAGAGGAGCCAATGAAGCTACCAAGCTCATTGAATTCGTGGTTGTGGCCGATATTATGTGATGGCCGCCGATGCTGAAAACCTATTGAAATTCTTTTGCATTTAAACCATTATTGTTGGTGAATGATAAAAACCCGTGCCGCTATGTTTTGTACGTTCCAAATCAGGCTTTGGGAACGTTTGCATGTGGCGTTTCTCGTCGCGATTATTGCTTGCTCGGTAACAACCAATGAGGGTTCGCAAATTGAAAGTCCCAAATTACATCCATACAACAGGAAATTGAAAGACTCTTAGTTTAAGCTGCCCATTTAGTATCTAACAACAGCATTTGAAGTTTACAAATTTAATATACCAAACAAAGATGAATTGTGAAATACCGCCCAATCTTTTGTACAAATAGATTATACAACTAATAAAAGTTTTAAAAAATATAACAAATGAAATGTTTTATATTGGCGCAATAGAATTGTAAATGATTTCAAAAAGAAGGTGGGTATTAAGTTCGAGTTTAAGGTGTGAATATTAAAGGTTCGAGTTGTATTCTTAAAAATGGATTATTAAAGAAAAGTAATCCGTAAAAAATATTTTTTAGCGCTAAACCTCGTACTTAATACCAACCTTTAGTCCGCTAAAAAACGTCAATTTTTTCACGATTATTTTCTTTAATAATCCATTTAAGGAATAACTATGTGAAAATTTGCTTTGGCTTTGTCCCCATTAAGTTATAATAAAAGTTGCAACAAATAATGTATATATTTCCAATGCATTTTTCTTACGATTTAGTTTTCACTTTAGCGATTTTATCGGCTAAAACTCGAAACTTAATACTACCTTAAGATTCTAATAATTGAAGGAGACATTTTGTAGCTGTATGACCTAGTAAATCGCATAACTTTGGCATATCATAATTTAATCGTATTAGAAAATCAAAATTGTCTTATACCTACCCCATTCCACAGGCTCGAAAATCTACTAAAAGTAGATTTGAAATCCATTTTTTTTGTAAAACAAATGACAGTAGAAATTTAGTAATGTGGAATTTTGGTAGTGTATATGTTAAATGAGGTATTATGTTTCTAAGTAGTAAAAACTAAGGAATAAATCTAAAAAGTTTTAACAGAAATAAAACGCATTTGAAAATATGCCTTCCAGGCACGGTTGCCACTCGAGCCAAAAAAATAATCTATGCAAAATGGAAGAAAATTTACCAAAGAACTACCTAACAAAACTATCTTATTTTGTCATAAATTTATTTCTATAAAATTTTTGCCCTAAATTTTTTATTTCTATAGAAATTTGTCAAAATTTTATTTCCATAAAAATTTTTTAAAAATATTTATGTTCTATATGAAATATTGGTTTAAAATTTATTTCTAATAAAAATTTTGTCAAAATTTTTTAAAGAACAGTTCTGACGAAGTCAACCGAAATATGGGAAAATTAAAAAAACATAAGAACCAACAATTTCAGAGTTTTATATTTATAGACCCTAAGCCGGAATTTATGAATAAAAAAATCATAAAAATTTAAAATAAAAAGCTGTCAAACAATATCAACAACAAACAAGAAATTTCATTTTTATAGAAACTTTTTAAAATTTTTATCTTCTACCGGAATTTATTATTTTTTTTAAATTTATTTCTTAATTAGAAACTTTTAAAATTTTTTTCTTTTTTCTATATTTTAAAATTTTATTTTTATAGAAAAATTTGGCAAACATTTTATAAAATAAATTAAATCTTGACAAACATTCTTTTCTCTTGTTGGTTAAGCTTCTCTTTGTAGTTTAGTCAACGCAATGGTTTTTAAACTGAGATCAAAACAATTTTGATTTCTAGTGAGAAGATTTTCTGTTCAAAAATTTTATTTTTATAGAAAACTTGTCAACATTTTATTTCAATAGGAAATAATTATTCAACAGTTGGAAAAAACGATGTCAAGCTTGAATAATATTTTCTAATTCGAATAAAAGAAAGAATCGAAAAAAAGTCAAAATTTCTAAAATGTTTATTTCTATTAGAAATTTTGTCAAAAATTTATTTCTGTAAAATTTTTTTAAAAATTTTATTTCTATAGAAAATTAAAAAAATTTAAATTAATTTAGTTATTTAATCAACACTGATCCTCCAGCATAGTTTGATAGATATATAATTAGAAACATATAACTTGGATTTAAAATATAAGTAACATACATCAAAAATGCTAAGGCACAAATCTAAAGACTATTAAAAAAAAACTTAAATCTAAAAATCTAGCAAAATCCTCAAATGAACATTTTCAAAAAAAAAAAATTGTAAATAAGTGTGAGACAGAAACTGCCAAGACTAAACTGTTAAGGCTTCCATGAGCAAAAAGGCATATTAACTTATTTTAATTTCTAATAGAAATTTTTGTCAAGAATTTTATTCTATCGACATTTTTTAAAGATATGTATTTTATAGAAAACTTTTTAAAAAATTTTATTTCTATTATCGAAAATTTTGCAAATTTTATTCTCTATTGAAAATGTTTGTCAAAATTGTATTTCTATACGAAAAATTTGATCAAAATTTTATTTCTATAAAATTTTCCTAAATTTTTTTTCTCTATAGATAATTTTTTCAAAGTTTATTTTCGAGATAAAATTTCTCAAAATTTTATTTCTACTAGAAATTTTTCTGAACATTTTATTTTCGAAAAGATTTTTTTTAATTCATTTCTAATAAAAAGTTTCTCAAATTTTATTTCTATAATAAGAATTTACTCAAGATTTATATTCTATAAAAAATTCTCTTAAAATATGTTTATTCCTATAGAAAAATTTGTCAAAATTTTATTCTATAGAAATTTGTCAGAACATTTTATTCTATTGAAAATTTTGTCAAAATTGTATTTCTATGGAATAATTTCCGTCAAAATATTATTTCTATAGAAAATTTTGCCAAATTTTATTTCTTTTTATGAAATAACCTGTAAGTTAGATGTCAGGAATATTGTGCAAAAAAAATTAAAAATTCCGACAAATCACCAAACAGTAAAGAAAATCTTACCATTCTTTGGATAGAAATCCTACCAACTGTGGCAACCGTGCTATCCAGGTTTCTACAGAATTCAAAATGGAAAACTGGGGAAATAGAGTTGTATAATCCATCTTCCGAACATGGTCAGCCTGTAGATGGTTCGCACATTGGAAGCAACGTTATTAAAACGTCTTTGGATTTCATCCTATATCATAATGTTTTACAAGAGAGAAGAAATGGGGGTATAACAAGTTCATCCTTTTAAGGGAGAAATATACAAAAGGGAGATTATACAAAAAATCACTTGGTGATCAATTGGTCATCCCCTCATGCATTATGTACTACCTGTTTAGTAGAAGTAGCAACACCGATTGTTATTATAATTTTTTATTTGCTCATTGCTTCATAATATTACTATATTAATCATATATGACCCCACAACTGAAATGGAAATATGTACAGCTCTACGGCTGCCATCGCCAAGACACAGGAACGAATTCAGCAGCGAGTCGGATCGCTTCCTTGACTGTGCGAATGAATTTAAACAACATAAAATTCTCCTTTTTAGACGACTTTTCGTTTGGAGCCTATTACACCCAAAGAAAATGTGTTAGTAGACCGAAAAATCTGGTAATATAGCAAAAAGTACACGCAATGAAACTGTCGTTAGTAAACCGAAAAATCTTGGTAATACAGCAAAATTGGATTAAAATAAATAAAAAAAAATTAAAAATTAAAATATAAAATATAATTGAAAATTGCTCTGAAAAATCTGAAAATTCTTAAAGTTAGGGCCTAAAGGTGGGTATTAAGTTCGAGTTTAGCCGCTAAAGGTGGGTATTAAGTTCGAGTTTAGCCGCTAAAATCGCTAAAGTGAAAACTAAATCAGTAAAAATCATACAATTATACAAATTTTGTTGCAAATTTTATTATAACTTGATGGGGAATAGCCCAAAGCAAATTTTCACAAAGTTTGTATTCCTTAAAGTGGATTAATTAAGAAAAGTAATCGTGAAAAATAGCAATTTTAGCGGCTAAACTCGAACTTAATACCCACCTTAAAATCGTCATTTTTTCACCGATTACTTTTCTTAATAATCCCATTTTAAGGGAATACAAACTTTGCTAAAATTTGCTTTGGGCTATTCCCCATCAAGTTATAATGAAATATGCAACAAATATGTATAATTGTATGCCTTTTTTTACTGATTTAGTTTTCACTTTAGTGAAAAAAATGACGATTTTAGCGGCTAAACTCGAACTTAATACCCACCTTAACAGTGAAACAAAATGTTTCCTGATCACATTTTGGAGTTTTAACGATATTAAAAAAATATTTTTGGTTTTTGAATACTTTGAATAAACTTTGCAGAGAATAAGCACTATATAATATAACAGCAGACACCGTCTGCTGTTCTTACAGACCTTTGTTATGAGTGTAGTACTTTTGGCCGGCAAAAGTTCACAAAAACTTGACTTAATTCGAAGTTTGTACGAACTTTAAAAGTCGGAATTAAATTAAAAGCCACTCTTGGATTATAGCTTATTTCAATATTATACTATCATGTATTAATATGCAAAAATAGAGACTTGGACTTTCGATGATTTGTGTCTATTTTTAGGCCCATATTCAGTATCCCATTCACTGAATAAAAGACAGGGTTCTTTTAAGACTTTATTCTACATACGATCGGCTTTTTATTGTTAGGTATTTATTTTTCATGTTCATTGATGTTGTTTGTTTTTGCTTTTTTATGTATATGAATTATTAATTTAAATTATGCCTCAAATAACATGATATTTTTACTTTTAAAGTTTCCTCTGTATGTTTTATGGTGTATCTAAGTTTTGTTTTATAGTTTATATGCTATGCGCAAAAAGTATTTTAAGTTAAGGAGTTTATTATAAATAAAATGATAATGGATCTTTTGTACAGGGGCTACTAGTTCAATATTTTGGCCTATAATTGCCCCATATAAAAACAAGAAATAAACAAGGAAATGCTAAATAGGTCAGTTTTAAGTTATACCTTAAAAAAAATACAAAATAATAATAACCAAAATATTTATATGGGGTGAGGGTGAGGGGAAAATTTAGCTTGGATCAGGCAGTGAATATAAAGTTCTAATTTTTTTTTGTTATCGTTTGTTTTGGATTCGTTTTTGTATGTTCCTTTGTGTAAATATTTTAAACTACATACAAAATTATTGCGGTGTTGGACCTACCAACAACAACAGGCTATTATTTATTATTCACTGCTAACTGGCCCAAACTATGATCTTTACTAAAAATCATTGGGATGCCTATGTAATTGTTGTTCTGTTTATTTGTGCGAGATAAACTTATTCTTATGTTTTTGTTTTTGTTTTTTTTTAATCATATATCAGTTTATTGTTGTCTAAAGTTGTTACAGAAAAGGCATAAGGATGGGATGTCATCATCATCACCATAAGTGATAAGAAAACAAAGTGGATAATTTTCATGTTGTTATGGATTGTAAATTTTGGTTAGCTTTGTTTTTGTTGCACTTCATGTTCTATGTCTTCTTGTTGTTGAGTCTAGTCTATATTTACTTTGCTGTTGCTCTGTTATTTATCTAGTACATATAAAGTTTATAATAATTGATTGATTGTTTGATTGGGTTGATTTGTTTAATTTATCATGCTGTCATTGCTGTTTTACTGCAGCAAATCTTGCAGGTTTGCACTTCTTGCTGTATATGGTTGTTCGTATTGTTTTTAGTTTTCCATGCTTTTGTTTAGATTTTATGCGTTTTTTGCTTTTGTTTGCATTCCATATTCTCTTGTCAATTTTCAATTTTTTGCTTTTACAGAGAACGCATAACTGCTTCGCTTAAAGTGGTGGCAATGGAAGTATTGTGAAGAAGATAACTTTCGTAACATCCATCGTGAAGAACGAATAAATAGTTATTAAATAATAATAATAATACAAATATAAAATAATTATAATAATAAAAAAAAAACGTTAAGAAGGAATAACATAAAAATATCCACAAACAATAACCGGACCAGGGTTGTTCGTCGCTTGGGTCATGTACATATCTACTTTTTGTTTCTGCAAAATAAAGAGAAAAAATAAAAATGAATGAAATTTGCAAAAACACCTTAGCAAAGTGGACAAAACCATTTAGATTAATTGAATACTTGGCCCATTCGGAGATAAGATATAGATAGCAAAATAAATTAGCTTAGTAAACAATTAACTCTCCACCATACCTAATTGCTCTATCCATAATATTGTTGATGGCGTGTTCCGAATATCCCGGTACCAGTTATGTATGACTCACTCTTTAGAAATAGATCGCTAACACCAGGGCGACTACGTTCGCCAATTCAAAGATGATCTTCAAATCGGCTTTATATCCATAACGTTCATATTCTTGCTGGAATTACTGCTATAATTTACGCTGAATCTATAGAAAATAGAAAAGGTATAATTCCTTTGGTATTACCTATTAAAATTTAGCAATGCTCTATTGTTTACTTACATCAGAAAGTATAGGAAATAGGAAATTATTAAGACATGCACTATTGGAGTGTGAAACACGACCACCGACTGCCAGAGCCACTCTTAATGATTAGCATTGGAGGATGTAGGCGAAAGAGCCGATGATGACGACTCAATATTTTATAAAGTCCGTTGAGGATGATGTATGCGAATTACCATTGTAAACATCTGGCCCACTGCTGCTGGTCGCTAGCATATGACCACCACCACTGGCTGGAGCCACTGCTACCGATGAAATAGAAGCTGCCATTGTACTGCGCCGCATAGCTCTTTCCTCATCTTCATCTCGTTGTTGTTTACCATGATCGATCAATTGCAACTAATGACAAATATATTAAAGAAATTGTTAATATTTCATTTTATTATTAGAGATAATAGCAAATGGCACATGACCAAAAATATAATAACAAAAAGTTAGTGTTCAAAAGTGAAAAAAATTGTTGGCTCACTATATGCTTTTTCAAAGCAATTGGGACGCAAATTTTTTTTAATAAATTTGCTAGAAAAAAATCTCAGTTCCTAGAATAATGACTATAGAGGAAAACTTTTCAATGTTATAGAATAAGAACGTGCTAAAAACCGTCATTTTTACGGTTAGTTTTTGTAATTAATATAGAAAAAACTTTTTGGGGAGAATGGGCTTACAGTCAAACCTATAGTGCTAGGACTGATTATGTACTGCATGGTACTTTAGATACCCAAAGTTTAACTCGAATCCTTAATTAATTGAAATTCGCTTTGATAAAGGTGCACAATAAAATAATTGCAGGTGCGCAAAGAAGAAACCAATAGCGGCTCGATTATGATGGATTAAATAAATTTTAAACACCAATAAAAAAACTTAGATCAAGGACATGGAACTTGGCATTGCGTACAAATTTTCTAATCACTCTAGGGTTGTTCAGGTAGCCAACTCTGTATTTCTCAAATCGGGAACATATTGCCGTAGATCTCTCAACAAGTAGGCTAAGGACTTCAATATTGCCATCATATTTTGTACAGCCACCTTGTCTACCTTCTTCGCCGCAGAAAGTTTGCCTTGAACTGCTGCTCGTCCTTAGCAGTTTTTTGGTCTTCTTTAGGTTCCGCTTGACAATAGCCCAGAATTTCTCAATTGGGCGGAGCTCTGGCGTGTTGGGAGGGTTCTTGTCCTTGGGAACCACCTGCACGTTGTTGGCGGCGTACCACTCCATGGCCTTTTTACGTAATGGCAAGATGCCAAATCCGGCCAAAACAGTACGGAACAACCGTGTTTCTTCAGGAAAGGCAGCAGACGTTTATTCAAACACTCTTTCACGTAAATTTCTTGGTTGACAGTCCCGGAAGCTATGAAATTCAAGCCATAAGTACAGATGGCTTGCCAAACCAGATATTTCTTTGCGAACTTTGACAGTTTTATTTGCTTGAAATTCTGCTACCTTTTCACTTCCTTTTGCCATATAAAACTCCTGTCCCGGAAGCTGCTTGTAGTCGGCTTTGACGTAGGTTTCGTCGTCCATTACCACGCAGTCAAACTTCGTCAGCATCGTCGTGTAAAGCCTCCGGGATCGCGCTTTGGCCGTCGTATTTTGTTTATCATCGCGATTTGGAGTCACTACCTTCTTGTAAGTCGATAGTCCGGCTCGTTTTTTGGCTCGATGCACGGTTGTAGACTGATACACCCAGCTTATTTGCGGCATCTCGGAGAGAGAGGTTAGGGTTTCGCTTGAAACTACCGGCAACTCTCTTTGTCGTCTCAGCGGCTTCCGGTTTTCGATTTCCCCCCCGATCCAGACTTCCTGGCTGTCGACAAACGTTCCCCAAACACTTTAAATACATTTGTAACGGTTGATTTGGCAATTCCAAAATCAAAATAGGAGCAACATTCTACACACACACACCTTCAAAATGAGGGGTGTTCAGGTTTTTTAAATGCAAAATTGAAAGAAATACGTCAAGTTTATATTGACAAAATTTTGACCGTATCACCCTTTAATATGAGTGTCTGACTACAGGAACATACCAAACAATTTCAAAACGAATGAGTTATCATTAATAGGAACTACTTTACATATTATGGGGGAACTGGAATCTGTGGTTTTATAGCTTTGGAGTACAGGTGGATCTGGAAAATCTTAACTGCTGCTAAGGGATTTAGGTTAGGTTATGTGGCAGCCCGATGTATTAAGCTCACTTAGACTATTCAGTCCATTGTGATGCCACAGTGGTGAACATCTCTCTTATCACTGAGTGCTGCCCGATTCCATGTTAAGCTCAATGACAAGGGACCTCCTTTTTATAGCCGAGTCCGAACGGCGTTCCACATTGCAGTGAAACCACTTAGAGAAGCTTTGAAACCCTCAGGTGGGATAATCCACCGCTGAAAAACTTTTTTGTGTTCGGTCGTAGCAGGAATCGAACCCACGACCTTGTGTATGCAAGGCGGGCATGCTAACCATTGCACCACGGTGGCTAAGGGATTTGGAACAATAATAAACAGAAATTGAAACGTTTAATTGTCTGGATGGAAAGCTGAAATGTCTTTATTAAATAAGTATCTCTAGTCAATGTGGCATTACAATGAACTAAATATCTACCGTAGCCTGAAATATGGGGCCGCAACCATAATTAAACCTACTGATGGTACAGTAAATATGTTAGCCAAGGAGAGTTTCAAAACTCAATATCAACGTTTTTAAAGGAAAGAAGTAAGAAAACAATATATCTCAGGGAAAAAGTGTGTCAAAGGTATCAAGTGCAATTGGCATATTTCTTATTGTACAAAAAACTGGATCGAAATCAAAAAAGCTGATTTTTTTCAATTTTTAAAATAAGAAAACTAAATGATACCCTTTTCTAAAATTTCCCAAAACTTAAAAAAGAAAAGATTTTCCAAGACTTTAGTAACTCGATAATTCGAAATTCGTTGTGTTTTGTGTCAACTTACCGAGGAACGCCTTTCAATATCTGCATCCAGAGATGTGGTACGGGTCGGTCTTAGATTAACCTTTTGTTGCTCTTTAAAGTTAGTACTAGATGAACTCTGCATAACGCCACCAATAACATTCTTAGATGAACTTTCGTGCAAATTGCCAGATGAGGACATATGTTGCTGTTTGCTATGCGAGGAGTTAACATTGGACGACGAAGACGCTGATGATGAAGAGGAGGTGTTTGGTAATTGATGATGGAATGCGGTGTTGAATGAATGTGATGATTCGACGATAGTGACGACTCGCGTGCACTAATTGGTGAGCTGCCGAACTTGAGGACGTAACCGTTGTGACCGACGAGGACGAAGCGGATGCAGATGTTGCGGATGATGGTGATAATGCTGAAGACGATGATCCACTTGCAACCATATTGTCACGTTTATTTTGGTTTGTGACGGAAGAGCTGCTGCTGCCTTGCTGCTGAAGATGTTTGCCAGCCCCATGATGCGAAATGGGTGAGAGCACATCCATACCTTGTGCCAGTTTATCCATTTTCAGTTCATGCTGGGAATCAAGTCTATTGAAATGATTGCTGGTAAGGGATTTGTGTGAAGGTTCACTGTTGGGATGTAAACCCTTAACGGTCATAATCCAGGGTTCATCCGTATTGCAGCCCGGCTTGGAATCGTCCCTGCAAACAATGAATATCATTAATAATTACGCCAACGTATTTTTGACCGATAGTATACTTACGAATCGGAATTTTCAGATTCAGTTTCACTTTCGTCGCCTTTTTGTAATTTCCATTTTTTGTAGCGGTCT
>PGFW01006131.1:23399-34855 GCA_003123925.1 Haematobia irritans
TTAGTTGTAAAAGATCATTGTGGTCAAGTAAAACACGATTGTTTAGATGTTTATTAATTGTATAACATTTATAAATTTTTATAAATGTAACATTTACACCACTATCACAACCCTGCCAACATTTTTTGAATTTGGGGGCGCTTCAGAGAATCCCCACTACGTCGAAAACTCCTCGGAAAAGCGCCGTCACTATTGAGAAGTTGTACCACGCCAAGTTACTATAAAAAAGTATCGCATGAGTGCAATTATTAGGAGCCCTTCTGGATACATTTAGAAGGACGCCAATAAGAGTCTTCAAACAATCAGACAAGTGCAATTTAAGATAGTTTGTAAAAAATCATTGTGGTCAAGTTAAAACACGGATTGTTTAGATGTTTTATTAAATTTATGAGAACATTTATAAAATTCTCATAAATATAGCATATACGGCTATCACATCAAATTAACACATTTTTAGTGCATTCATAAGAGATTGATGTTGAGTTACAAGTTGTAAGTTACAAATGTTGTAAGTCGTATGCAGCCAGACTTTTTATTCCCAGCGTGTCTGGAAAAATTATTTGAAAAAATATCACTTTATTCATTTGGAAAGTCAAAAATTGTTCACCATTTACTTTCAAATTTTAGCGGTAATAACTATGTTTTCAGCACTTCATTTTTCGTTTTCATTGAATAAAAATTATAACCCTGCCCAAACATTTTTTGATTTGGGGACTCTTTTGAGGAATCCCACTACGTCGAAAACAATCATATAACGACATCAAAAACTCGTCGGAAAAGCGCCGTCACTATTGAGAAGTTACACCGCCAAGTTACTACAAAAATGTTTTCGGCAGAGTGATTATTAGGTGCCTTTATAGATCAATTTTAGAACGACGCCAAATAAGGGACCGCTCCAAACAATCGAAAAAGTGCATTTTAAGATAGATTGTAATTAAGATCTTGTGGTTTCGAGTAATAATCTGTTTGTAGATTTATTAATTTGCTTAAAAATTTCAAATTTATAATATATTCATTTATCTTTACTACTTATATAATTTTTGCATTAATGATGAGTTGAGTTACAAGTAGGCAGTTACATGTTGCTGCGGTCTATCAACCTGTTTTTTATTCCATGGAGGCAGCGTGTCTGTAAAAATATCTGAAAAACAATCACTTTTATTCCATTTGGAAAATCACCAAATTGTTCACACAATATACTTTCACAATTTTAAGCGTATAAATCTATTGTTTTCAGAACTTTATTTCGTTTTTATTTAATTAAAATATAACAAGCTGGTGCGCTTGGCGTTCACAAAAAAATGGCTTTTTTAACAGTAGGGATGGCAAATTACTTGCATGTACTTTTTGATGTACTTTTCATGATGGTTGAAGTGACATTTACGAGATGTGTGCGATAATGTGGATGATATGGAACTTGAATGCTTGCGTTAGGTGATACAAAATATTTTATTGTTAGAATTTCGGGATCCCGGAAAATACTCGGGATTCATACTTTGAAATCCCGAATCCCGGGATTATATAAATTATGTGGCATTTTTTTCAAGCACAATTCATCGACTTCCGTACTTAGAGTTGTTTGGTTGAACGTTGTTACGCAATATGGAACCCCCGCTGTTACTGTATTACTCGTTTTTGTGATTAAAATTATGCCATGTGAATGTTTGGCAACACTACTCATGTGTGTCAAATTGAAATGTCACTTGCTGTCAGTGATAATATCTCACCGGTTTATTAATAAAAAAATCCAGAAAGCTAAAAATTTAACAAATTTGGATTATTTTTTCGGGATACCGTAAAAATCCCGGGATTCAAAATAAAAAAAATCCGGGATTTCGTGACGAGATTAATCCCGAATGATAGCTCTAATTATTCCGTTGAACATAACATATAGTGTGGCCAACATCTGGAATATGTCTCGAAATGTTGGACATCGGGATTATCATCCGGATAATTGTATACGATCGCTATAGCGATGGGGATGAAATTAAATTTTAGGTGTTGACACGTCGTAGGCCGCCGGCCATCCAGGAACGGGCGTATGCCACCAAAAATGTATGCGTTTCGACAGTGTTATTGGCAACTTGGAACCGGGCCACTCCTAAATCGGCCAAATTATTATCATGTCACCCATTTTCTGTTGTCTATTAAAGTCTTTAAATATTTATTGGCCTCTTTAATTTTTTTGATTATCTATCTTTCTGATTATTTTCGGCGGTTGGGTTGGCGGCCGGATTTATTGGTCAATGACTAGTCTCTTCTTTTGATATTCTTCTCCTTGGTGGAGTGAGTCTGTGCCTCAGGTGTAGTTATTATGTTCTATATGCATTTCCCAATTGGATAACTCTCTGTTCTTTTTTCTTCATTAGATCCTTAATTTATTTTTCTGAACCGTCCACCCAAATTCTCCATGTTATGATCATTAGTTGCTTTGGTGCCCTGAGAAAAGGCGAAAGAGTGTGGCGGGTGTTTTTTGTCTTTTTTTATCAGGACTAGTTGTAGTCCGCACTATGCATGATCAGACTTTCTTTTTTTTCGGCAGATCCTCGCTGCTGAACTATCTTCGATCATCTCAGCCTTTTTTTCCAATGTCAATAAGTTTTTATGGGTACACCTGAAATAAAAACACTCTTTTTCACCATTTAGCCAAGGGATCAAATATTATAAAACATTTTTTCTTCAATATGTTTTCCTTTTCCTGTTGTCTTTTCATTAATATCTCTTGAATGTTACTCTCCAAAGACCCCTTTGCCTATCGCAGCTCTTGCTTTGAAGATCAAACTCCGGATCGAATCTTTTGCGTGGACAATCTATTTTTTCGGGAAGGCAGTAATTTCGAAAATATTAAATATTATCTATTAATTGTATGTTTGTTATATTGGTCAAATCTGTCTCCATTTCTTTAACCAACATTCAATAGTGCTTTGCCACTCCACGGCGGCATTGCAGGCTGAGTGCTAAACCAGTCTAGCTTGTGCTATCTATTTAGCACCAAAGTCTACCCGCCGTGTTTTGTTGTGAGAATTTGTGATGTTAATATTAGAGTTTAAGCAAAAGGAAAATTAATTCTGATAAGAATGGTGGCTTAAAAAATAACAGCCAAAAACTGCGATAATAAAAACAATAGTTATTTGGTGATCTCATTTATTTTGGGCCCGAGTGCAGTATGTCGTGTAGGAGAATAATGTTTCTATAAAAATAAATTTTTAGATATTTTGGCGGTATATTGACTGAGTGTCGAATGGATTGGCACAAAACTGGGATCTTTCGAATGCCTGAACGCCAATGTAAATATGAACCACGAATAATTGTGAACCGGACTCCTTGAAAAATGATTGAATCGGCATGTAATTATCACCCTATAATAGTACTCAGAACAGGATGGAACCAAAAATTTTGCATGTGGTATTGCCAATTAGTCCTAATAACATAATACCACGTGCAAATGTTACAACCCCGGATTCGTGTACCTAAAACTATGCCCTCCAGAGCGGAGTCTATGGTGGCGATGATGATGGCGGTCCAAGGCGGAACGGTTTATATGGGGCTTATATAGTACAATTAGGACCAGATGATGGTCCCGTAATTCTGCGTGTTTCTAACATCATGTTCTCCAATTCTAATAAACCGGATCGGTGTATGATTTTGGCCCTCCAAGCGTAGTCCCGGAGGACCCAACATACCTCTGAGGTATCGATTTTATATTCTATAATCAGGGGCTACCACTAACCATAATTATGGACGACCGATGTCGGACCCAAATCTCCCTTTCTCGCCATGTCCCATTACGCAAAACATATACAAACAGTTACCAAAGTTTTTCCATGCGCCGGATGTCGGGGCGGTCAGAAATTTCGTTTTCTAAAGCAAGCTTCCCGCAAGGGCCAAAGCTTTCATTGGGTTTGATCTGCCTTACTTACCGCCTTTTTGTGCGTAGGTATTATGTAAAGCTCTCAAGAACCATAATGGACCGCAACTCTTTCTAGACACAATGGTCAAAGAACAACAAATACTACCAACAACACAGTAAGAACCCCTAATTTCACGTCCCGATCCTTGAATATAAAATTTTCGGATACTTAGAGACTCCCGCAACCAAATCAGCTGAAATCGTTTCCTATAATGGCGTACAATTGAACTGCGTACTTAATCATATTCTTATGGAGTCCGATGTGAGACCACATTTAATGCATCGATCATTAGAGAAATATACCATAGTGAGCACACCTTAGCAGACAGTTCAGCCCAGAGCTCGGAATGGAAACCATCTGTTCCATCTTCTATAAGAGCAGCGGAGTCGCACACTACGACACAAACATCTTTCTGCTGCGCATGCTAACGACGACTGATGATCTATATATGTGAGGTAGCATACGTATCAACGCAACAACAACAAGGATTTACAACCCGTACTAACCCAGAGTACAATATGAGGCGAACAAATAGCGATCCTACCTACTCAATAACAACTACTTCCCAATTTCAAGTCGATAGCTTTTTCGTTCGGGTTACGTGATTTCAACAGTACGGGGACGGTAGAGCACGATGACTCCAAGATTGTTCGACTCAGGGAGCTTCTATCACCATAGTATCGGACCGCAGATGTTAGAGGGGGGGGAACTGATGTCGTATAGCGCTTTGGCGAGATCGTGGATCCCCTCTTTGACTTGGTTACCAGCACTCATCTAACTTAAAAGCAACAATTCAAAATGTGTCGTCTTATATCTTCATGATACTGTCGGTTGCTTAGCAAGATACCTAACACGGTCTGTCTGTTCTCAAGACTGCTAAATTGGAAATACCCACTGGGGACCTCAAACGCGACTACGATGGTTTACTTGTCTAACGGTATAATTCTTTATTCAATAATGCCTATGCGTGCGCTATCTTTATCTTCTTCCATCCTTCGTACTTTTTGCGATCTGCTGCACATATTAGGTACTGAAATGCTTCGTTCGCAATCTTCGCATCGACTCAATAATCCTAATCTCAGTGGTATTTAACGATTTGGTAACCTTGACCGCTACACATCACAAACCTTCTCACATGACTGCTTACGTTTACAAAAATACCGCTGCCCTGGGACTATTTCTCGTTTGTCGTTCTGCTTCTCAGTCGGCTCCAGACTAGACTGTAGTGGCCCTTGCTGGGTTTGGTTTGATTTTTCGGACGACGACAATGATGATGTGATGATTTCCCTTCTTCTCATTCGCATACACCTCCGAGAAAATCGTATGTTTTGTCTTTTATTCACTAGCTGTTTGGTGTTATTGTTGTATATGCTTTGCATACGAATTGGAATTTTAATAAACTTGGAATTTCTTTCTAATCACATGGCTGCTGTCGAAGACAGATAGATCTTGTTTTACCACTTCGCTTTGTTTCTAATTTACTATACGTATGTTTCTGTGTTGGTCTCTCGTCGGTCGCGCTCTTTCAAACTTGCTTGCTCGTTTCTTTGAGTTCTAAACCTTTTCTTTCCGACGTCTCTACTTTTTTTCAGAAAAGATTTGATAGATTTCCGAAAATTTTTCATACATTCGACCAGGAAAATATGACGGCGAGATTTACTCTTACGGAAATATGAAACTATAAGAGATGATTAATTGAGAACTATAGAAAGGCAACGCCCGTATATTGTAATAAATATTAAAATAAGGTATAATTCATAATGATAATTCTTCCGGTATTATATCTGTTTCTTATTACTCTCAACTCTACCTTATCTTCTGTCTTTTTTTCTTGACGACAGGCAAGGACATATCCAATTTGACACATCTATGTTAAGTGTTTTGCACAAATACATTTAACCATCGTGCAAAACTCTCAGAATCACTCATACACCCAAGAGGAAATGGGTAAGTTCCGACTATCAACGCGATCACGCGCTTGTGTGAACCTATTGGCATAAACAACCTTCTGGTTATCTCTAGAAAAAGAAAGGATAAAATTGGTGCATACGCAGATCATGTGGGCGCTAAAGCACGCTACAGGAAAATTCCGTCAAACACCCAGCCCTCTAATAATGGAAAGTCGTTGGTACGGATAACTGATTGGGACCTTGAATACCAGAAAATTGCCAATGCACTGAGATATATATAAAATGGAGTTACCCAGAGATTTCGAAGGATATGGGTCCATATATGATATGTAAAATCCCTGCTCTTTTCCAGCAAGAGGAGCGAATATCACCAAATTTTTCTCGAAGATACATGTACATTCAAAGATTCTGCGAAACTCACCACATAGTTAGAAGCCCGCCAGCTCCATTTCTAAGGAAAGTTCCATAGTGTACATGAATCCTTCCAATTCTGCTTCATCCACTGTAGGCGCGTAAGAATGCCCACTTCAAACCAATTACCTCTATGGAGCATATATGTTATTGGCACTCAGAAATATGAAAGATATTCATTTAGCACATTATTAATTTCCAATACTACTACGTATAAGAAAAAAGAACGGCGACTTGTATTGTAGATGAAAAAGCCCCCAAGGCGCCAGTTAAGCCATGCTTGTTATATTTAATTAAATAATAAAACGATACATATTACTCAAAGTTCTAAAAGGCAATAAGGGGAATACATTAGATAATATAAGCTTGGAAAAATCTTTGAGAAGAACCAATATATTTAGTTGTGAGCAATAATAGCATATTTACACGGTGGACTTATTCCATGGTAAAGATGCCTATTAAATATGAATAGATTGTTGATGTGCATGATTCTAAGTCTGTACAAGAGTGCAGCGCTGCCTCCCATGAACCTATACTCAAGAAAACCACAGCATGCTTGTTTAGATGATATAAGAAGCGCCAGCATCTATGGACACATGTACTACTCTCTACTAGTATTATCCTTCAAACGAGCATTTACCTCTATCGACAATGGAAGAGATAATTGCCCCACAACATATATATGCTATGACTGCAATTGTATATATGCTTGTTAAGTATACGCTTTTGGCCAGTAAACAGTCACGAAAACAATCTGATATTTCTTGCGAATTTGTCAATGTAAATGGCTTATGCGCAACTTGTAATAAGAAGGCTTATCGCTTCATCGTACAACAAAGGACGATAATGTTATGTACGTTGTTCGAGACACAGGATTCAACTCTTTTACGTATTCCCTATGCCTCTACAAAATGCACTTTTAGTCTAAGACTGCTCATGTAAGGGTGTGCCCTCTTATAGCATCCGTTCATAAAGTTGAGGATTATCTCCACTCATAGGACAGGCAAAACCTCAACTTTTCGACAAAATTATGAGCAACATCATACTTACAAATCACACCAACTATGTTGAAGTGATCAGTACTTGGGCGGTTTGTACATACCATTCTCCCAATAGAAGCCCGGACGGCGCTTTGGCACGACAATACTGTATGGCTTGTATCCTAGATACGTTTGAAATGGACAATTAGTAGTTTTTCGTCACGTAGTATAAGTGGTAATATATGATCATATATGGAAGAATCCCCATAAATCGATTATCACAAAAATAAAAAGAAATGTTTACCTATCACGTCGTAGTGGTTGTTTATTCAGGAATTATATTCAATAAAAAACTGGGAAAAATATAGAGAAGTGCTGAAAGGTAGTGCCATTGGTAGTTACATTTAACGGACTATTAATAATTACCCAAACATTGTGAAAAATATAATATATGTTCGAGAGCCAATTTTGACTTCCACAATGGATAATAAAATGATCATTTTTTCATATAAATAACTACATTGTCCAGAGACACTCGCCTGAGACACTAGCAGCAAACGTAGATAAACTGGCTTCCGTATTGTAGAGCTGATGCGGCTTACCAACACTTAACCTCTGAACAAAGCTGAGATACGCCACGATACTATGCTACAATTGCCATCATCAAATACTCTTGCTCAAGAAATCGGCATAAGAATGGGAAATGTGTTAAACTTTGAATGTGATACCAGGGATATACGAAACATTATTCCACCGCAGTAAGTATGTGTGCGCTTTTATCAGATTAAAGGAATTTACTGAAACATGTTTTCAATGCACAAGTAATTAAGAACATCTAACTGGAAAGCGACACAGAAATGTCGCGTTAGCAAGGGCGTATGTAACTTATCCTGCATACAATATGAATCACTTTCTGCACAGACTACTTAAATCGCAACTTGGTAAGCTGCATTTTATGAAGAATGCTAGTCTCTTTGTGGGCCGCCTCATTCTAGCCTCTGCATCGTATTCCGACAGAAGATGCGGCTCCTTAAAATTGCCATCCAATGCGCATACTTTGTTAGTTAGTAGAGAAAGGCTCTGGTCTTAGATATCCAATATTCGATGGGAAAAAATATCTCTACATGCGCTAGATATAGTGACGGCGCCTGGTTATCCGCAGCGACGATTTATGCAGAAAATATGGGCCCCATTTAAACTTAAACCGCACACTATCAGATTGGTTCTCGAAATCGTCGCTAGTGCCCCTATCAATCTACAAAGGCGTCAAGAATAGCAAATGTTTCTCTAAGTACCGTGCAGTAGTGTAGCATGTCCTTCGCCAGAGTGTAGAAAGCGTTACGAAATTTATTAAGCAAAAAATTTATACATTAATAGGTAGATTTGTTTATACATGAGTTTTAGGATACAATTACTGAGGATCAGTTATCAGCACACAATCAAATACGAATTATAATTGAACGACAACGATTATCATCTCTTAGTACTAGAATCGACTGTATGGAGCCAGTGTCGACCCATTCAACCTTTAGCCTATGAGAACGTAAGTAGACCTTTAGAGGGATTTCAATTCCCGAAAATGTAGAGGTATAATGTCAGACGTATGAGTGGATATTACGCATATAGGGCGTAAAGCATAGAGCTCTGTACAACTTTAAGTCGGGCTGGCGCTAAGCTTTTCAGGTCGTACATCGTCATGGACAGGCCACCTCTCATAGATAGCGAATTATAAACTCAACAAGGTCTCGTGTCAATCAAGGAAGGTTGCATGGCTCAAATCAGATATAGACTGGATTGTTTCTTATTCATCGATCTATACAGAGGTACTCAAAGTCAAATTCGGACGTTTCAAAAACGGTCCTTCTATGTACAGAATGGATGTTAAATATACATACGAACACTACAAATCACCCTATATTGCAAGAAACAAATTATGTAGATACCATATTAGTAATCTTAAACAAATTTAATATTAGCCACTTTTATCTCTTGGAGATTTGGTAAATTTATTCTGGTTTTGTTATTCACACCGCTGTTCTGTTTTTCGTAGTGGATGCATCCTTTAAAATCCAATTTTGCTACCCGAAACAAATGTCGCTAGAGTAGCGTTAGCGACGGTCTCTTTTATCTATCCCCAGAATAGACCCCTTATTCGTCTGCAGATTGGTTTGAAGGGCTCTTAATTGGGTCTGTTCTACAATTTCAGTTTCTTGTGAATTACTTGGCGTGGGTACAATCTTCTTCATATAGGGACGGCGCTGTTTCCGACGAGTGTGTTGGATGCCGGTTAACGATGATTAGTAGCGATGTAAAATTGATTACCGATGCTTCATATACTTTGCTTGCTTTAGAAGTTGTGCTTGCAATTCGATTTGAATGAAGAAATAAAAAAAAAAAGATAAAATAGCAACTAATTTTTTAATCCTGTTTCACTTTTTATGTCGGCATATATTTTATAAATATATTTTCATTTAAAACTCAAAAACAAATTGGCATTAACCTTCGTAAAGCGATCTCCTTTGATGTGAAAAATTTAAAAAAAGCATATTAAGATCCATAGGATGGTATAAGTCTGATAAGAGAATTATCGATTGTATAGTCTTGGTATACTGCATTTCATGTACGTAAAGCAAGATAATACAAATAATCAAAGGCAATAACACACCAAAAGATTTTCTAAGTAAGATAATACGGATCTTTATCTAAATTGGGCAGATGAGACTAGAGTAGCAATGCACAATGATCCTCCCAGGCGCTTATAATAAAGATATAGGATGGGTGAATCCTATGAAAATTCATATAATAATAACATCTTAGAAAAAAACATATAGTGATGCATCTACACCATTGTTATTCAGGGATAACCGTATTATATAATACACACAGATGTATCCATATAAATAAAATAAAAAATATTCCTGTATCGAACATAATTCCATGTATGGACAAGTAACTTTTTATATCTTCTGATGCTTATTTAAAATGATAATGCTTTAATTTTCCAATTGTTGATAGTCCGAAATTTGTATTGATCATAATAGTTGCAAGTACCGGTGTTGGAAGGTCGCAAACAATACATTGACTAATGTCCGAAGAAAGTAGATTTCGATCTATCTGAGTGGATATGCGATCCGAAGTAAGTTAGCTAAGTACCGATTCTCTGCTATTAAAGCTGAAACATGTTAGAAAGATATATAAGAGAAAAGTTAAAATGAACTTTTATATGTAGAAAATTAAGCCTATATTCAGTTTGCTAACTGAGATGTCTACACATATGCGCTATCCAGTTTGGTATGGAATTCTCAGGAACCACGTGACGTCTACAACTCGACGTGTTCTAAACGCCAGAAGCCTAAGAGCAAAGTAAAAACGGTTTAAATCTTGCGCATTTCGATGGAGCAAATAGAGATGTCCAGCGCTCCTGATTGGTTCTTGCCAGACGTCGTGTGTTTGGATAAGAGTTTTTACGGCGTCATCGATCGCAATGAGGCGTTTATGGTTGACGACGGGTTTAATCTAGTAGGAGAGACATCCGAATAGAAAAGAGAGGTTAAAAGATTCAATATATAACAGGACCCAAATAAGGATTATCTCACCCTATCATGAGTGCTCTACACACAATAAAGACTCATTCGAGACAAGCAATATCATTATCTCAGCATTAAACGTATACATCAATTAGCTCTATTTTACAATAAATCACTTTATCTTATTCAGATATAGCTCATTCAGATTATTCAACTTCTATTATCCTCTTCAGAATCTATGTCTTTGAATCAGGTTTGACGACAAACTTACCCAGCACAGAGTTGCAAATGTTGAAAGGCTTTCTTAAAGGGCAAATGCTCACACTGGATAAACAGTACTTCTGTCTTTTAGTCGTTCACGGCTCAGGGTACCAGTGCTTAAAAGAAAACAGCTCTAATGCTGCCCGAGACGACGGACAGACTAAGGGGATTTTCCTGCCCATTCTTGAATGTAGTATTATTTGGAAGTTTTTCTATGGGTTTCCGCAAAACTTTTCGTTGCGTAATGCTAGTACTAAGTTCGTTTCTGCGAAAAACGTTCTTAATCTATCTCCGTATATAGGTCTCAAACAGGGATTTACCTTCTTTATGCGAAAATAATATGCCTGTCTATTTTTTCGTGCGAAAAATCCAGGATTGTATAAATATGTTCTTTAAAATGGCTCAAATTCAAAGATTTCTCATTTATTCCGCCGTAAACGTTTTATTATTTCGATA
>PGFW01006142.1:17753-30937 GCA_003123925.1 Haematobia irritans
ATTCTGTAGTGTTCAATTCATTATGCGCTTATTTAACAGCTGTTTTTTTTTATCTTGTGGGGATTCAAAAGAGGTCTTGTTTGGGGACAATCTATATATATAAAATCCGAGTTATGTTTATTTGTAAGTTCCGAGTAAACTCAAAAATGGCTGAATCGATATACTTTAAATTTTAAGAGAACGTAAAGAATGATTATGTAGTTCAAATATATATAAAAGAAAATTTAATTGTATAAGAAAATTGATATTTGGTCGGGGAGGAAGACCTCCCCTTTGCCCAACTTTTTGAAAATTGAACCAAAGATTACTTGAAATTTTAAGCGAACGTTTGGGGTGGCGTCCAGGCAAAGATCGTTTCGACCAAATATACCGATATTTGATCGGGGAGAGGGACCTCCTTCTTGCCCGATTTTTTTTAAAGTACACTCAAAAAATGTTAACTTGAATCCAAAGATTTGACCTTTCTTTGATTCGGATCCAAAGATGAAGTTTCTTTAAAATAAACACATTTTTAGGGACCTGTCTAGCTTTAAATCTAGAATCAATAAATTTAAAATTAGGATACAAATCTCATTTAAGAAAATTTTTCCTTAGTTGAAAGACATACGACTTAAACGGATGGGAGACCGCAAATTTCCAAAAAATGTTGGTTCCAAAATTCTAATAAAACAGTATCCATTCCGGCCCGTACAGTTCAACCAGGACTAATCTTATGATTCATGAAAATTCTCGTCACTCACGAGAATTCTAGTGATTCGCCAGAATTCTAGTGCTTCACTACAAATCTCATGACAGAACCATTAGTAAAATATAAAACAAGGAACACTTTTCAACTCTTAACACTCACTTACCGTGAGCGTGAATTATATCAGCTTTATTGAAGAATACGAAAAACATCTATAAATAATTACGAAACTAATGAATTTTTGCGCGATAATTGGAGAGCCAGAATTGAACTATGGGGGTCGATTTATATGGGGGATATATGATGATATTTTGTGTGATTAGTACATATTTTATAAAGATCAAATGAAATTTGCTTATCCAAGAACCTCAACAAGTATAACAAGTTGGCTGATAAGTCCCCGGTCTAACATCTAACAAAGAAAAACCATTTTTTGTCAAAATTCGTTTTTATTCAACATAATTTTTCAAAGACGATACAACGATTATAACGACTTCACATTTTTTGATACCATTTGGTAGTACTGCCTTCGGTTTTCCTCAAAAGTAGGCCTCAGTTTGGGCGATCACCTCATTCAATTGCAGCCAAATTTCCCTTGCGAGCATCCTTTTAAGTCTGAGAACAAGAAAAAGTCGCTGAGGCCAGATTGGTAGATATACGGCGGGTGTGGGAAGCAATTCGAAGCCCAATTCATGAATTTTTTTTGCCATCGTTCTCCATGACTTGTGGCACGGTGGCGTTGTCTTGGTGAACAACACTTTTTTTCTCTTCATATGGGGACGTTTTGCCGCAATTTTCGACCTTCAAACGGTTCAATAACGCCATTAATAGCACTGTTGATGTTTTTTCCTTTCCTTAATAATAATCGATAAAAATTTATTTCCACGCGCATCCCAAAAAACAGGGGCATTACTTTGTTCTGCGGGACTTTCGAGTCTTTCCACGATTCGAAGACGGTTCACCTGGTCGCTGTCACCACGCCAGCCGACTGTCGATTGGGACTCAGGAGTGTAGTGATGAGTTCACATCCTCGACGGAAAACACTCGGGTGTAATTACGAGTTAACAGCTGCAAACACCGCTTCAGAATCATCACACGTTGTTGTTTGGTCAAATGTGAGCTCCACGCGGCACCCATTTTGCACAGAGCTTCCCCATATCCAAATATTGATGAATGATATGACCACCACGTTCCTTTGATATCTTTAAGGCCTCAGCTATCTCGATCAACTTCATTTTACGGTCATTCAAAATCATTTTGTGGATTTTTTTTGATGTTTTCGTCGGTAACCACACTGAAAAAAAGCATGCCCGGTTCCAAAGATTTTGTCTTTACTTTAAAAATTTTGGTATTGATTCCGAGCCAAAGAAGCTTAGAATACAAGTAAGGATACGTTTAAGACACAATTCTCTTTCAAATTTGGGTTTTTTGTACTTGCTTCTAGGAAGCAAATTTTAATGTTTCGCTTTTCGAGCTTTGTTTCTTCATATGCTATCAAAGTCCTTTAAAAACGAGTTAACGACAACTTTATTTTCCAAATTAAGACTCGACATCCAGTAGAAATTATGCTATATTTCAAGTAAAAAATGTCTCTAAACTAAAGTGTTGAAAAACATGTCCTATATTTGACCGATTTTTTGCTTTGTAGTCAAGATTGTAAAAAGAAAAAAAGACAATTTCATTATAATTTAAATAATTTTTTTTGAATTATTTGAAGTCAAGTTGACCTTAGCCAAACATTTTTTCTTTCATGTTATGATACCCATTTTAAGTGAAAGATTTTGATCAAATTCTGGATGTATTTTATTTTAGAAATTAGTACATTTTTAAGTAGAACATTTTAGAAGTATATATACAAATTAGAAATTAGCGAGTCTGTAAGGATTATATTGTGAATTATCCAAAGACTGAATAAATAAATAAATAAATAAATAAATAAATCACTTAATTATAAGGATATGTACTTCATTGAAAAGTTTATCGACTTTTGGACAAGGAAAAAAACTTTATATTAGAGAAATGTGTCTTTTATGCTAAGCAAAATTTGCATTCGTATTTTAAAACTTGAAATCTTTGACCTTACGACAATATTTTTTTCAGTGGACCAAACAGTAAAAAATTTTAAAAATGTCCACCTCTTCCTTGCCCGATTTTTGTAAAATTTTAATGTTTTTCGATTTTCTTGAAACTTATCTCATTTACTTGAAATTTACTGGGAACGATAGAGATGGACAACTTTTAATTGTCCGTACTTTTTTTTTTTAAATTGAAAGTTTTCCGATTTTCTTGCAATATGCAGGGATGGTAGAAGGTGGTCCCTGTATGGAAACTAACCATGTAATAGTTTGATATTTGCACAGGAGGGGAAGCACCTTCTTGCCAGATATGAGTAAGTAAAAACTTATATTTATTGTCTGACAATATAGATAAATTCATGTTCTCCGTGACCGACATTTTAAGAAATGATCATTTTTTATGAACTTTTATATATTATATTTCTGATTTATTTGATTTGAAACATAGACTGTTTTTATGCAGTTGAAATTAAATAAAGGGTAATACGGTCAAAATTTGGTCAATATAAACTTGACGTATTTCTTTCAATTTTGCATTTAAAAAACCTGAACACCCCTCCTTGTGAAAGGTGTGTGTGTAGAATGTTTGCTCTATTTTTGATTTTGGAATTTCACTCTCCGTTGTTCAAAATGCGTCCAAGCAAGAAGAGCAGCGTATCAAAATTATTTGGCTCGCTCAATCGCGAAAATCGAGGGCTTACTCGCACGCAAAGGCTGGCAAATCGCTAAAAGTTGCCAATCAACCCAGTTAGCAAATGTAATTAAAGTGTTTGGGAAACTTTGTCGACAGCCAGGAAGCTCTGCGATTGGGGGGACAATCGAAAAACGGAAGCCGCTGAGACGACAAAGAGGAGTTGCCGATAGTTTTCAAGCGAAACGCCTAACGCTCTCTCTCCGAGAGTGTCGCAAATATAGCTGGGTGTATCGTCTAAACCGTGCATCGAGCCAAAAAACGAAGCCGAACTATCGACTTACAAGAAGGTAGTGATCCAAAATCGCGATGATTAAACAAAATACGACGGGCCAATACGAGGCTGTACAGCGACGGTGCTGACGGAAGTTTGACTGGCGGGTAATGGACGACGAACCTACGTCAAAAGCGACTAGCTAAGCAGCTTCCGGAAAAGCCGATCGGAGTTTTTAATACGGCAAAAAGAAGGGGAAAGGTAGCAGATATTTTCAAAGCCACATAAACTGTCAAAGTTCGCAATGGAAATATCTGGTTTGCAAGGCCCATTCTGTACCTGTGGCTTTGAATAATCAGCATTTGTCATTTAGCTTCCGGGACTGTCAACCAAGAAAATTTACGTGAAAGAGTGTTTGAATAAACTCCGGCTGCCTTTCCTGAAGAAACACGGTTGCTTTCCGTACTGTTTTTGGCCGGATTGGCATCATTGCCATTACGGTTAACAAAGGTTCATTGGAGTGGTACGCGCCAAACAAACGTGCAGTTGGCCTTCGCCAAGGGACGAAGAAACCCTCCCAACACGCGCAGCAAGCTCCGCCCAATTGAGAAATACTATGGCTATTGTCAAGCGGCAACGCTAAGAAGACCAAAAAAAACTGCTTAAGGACGGAGCCAGGCAAAGTTCAAGGCAACACTGGCTTTCCTGCGGCGAAGAAGGAAGGACAAGGTGGCTGCTACAAAATCTGATGGCAGCGTTGTCAAGCTGAGAGCGCGCGCAATTCCGATTTGGAGAAAGCGAAAGCCTAGACTGAATATTTTCCTGAATTTTTTATACTAATTGGAACTTGAAAAAGAAATTTAATTTGATTATTTTAAGATAAACAATTTCACCGATTTACACGCGTTTTCCGCTTGACCCAAATTTTGACCGTATCAACCTTTATTCCCATGGATTTTCACAACAGGAGGAAGGAAAAAAAGGTTGTACTTTATACCCTGTTTCTGTATGTCGAACCAAAACCCAGTCGACTGAAAAGTAGTCACTCGAATTCGAATCAATTTGGGTTTCTCCAATTTGAAAGTTTCATATCGTTTGTATTGAGAGGCAACATTGATTATAAAAATTGAGTATTTTCAAATTTTTGGCCTATGAAATTGCTTCAAATTTCAAAACTATATTAGCGGGGGGGGGGTATTATTATTTTTCTGGCAGCAGCGTATGTAGAATTTTCTAAATTATATTAAGTAAATATGCGAGTATTCATTTATTGTAATAAATTTGTCAAATACTATGCAATTAAGGCAATGAAGTTTCATAAAAAATCGTGCTACACATAAAAATTAACTATACCTCCCTACCATATGATGAGGGGTATACTAACTAACACATCGAAATATTGGACTAAATTACAATTTAACCATATTAAGAAGTTATAAGATTCTTTCCAACGGCAACTGTTGGCATAACCCAAGTACAGTGAAATCTCTGAAAGGTGGACACCAACGGTCGCCTAAATTTTGGCCACATTTGGGAGGTGTCCATTTATGAGAGGTTAATTTTAATGTGTTAATATATCAAACGTCCACAAGCAATTGTCCAAATGTGAGAGGTGTCCGGTTTTCAGAGTGTCCAAGTTTGAGAGTTTTCACTGTATATCTTTTGCCCGATTTAGATACATATGACTAAGGAGCCAAAGTTTAATTTCCGAAAATTTTGATGCTTTCGAACTCGGACAGTTCAAATTAAAAAAAATGTGTGCCAAATTTATCAAAATCGCGCTCAGAATTAGACAAAGCCCCCCATATATATGTTCTTCCGATTTTAGCAAATATGGCCAAAATACCCACACGTTCCTTGTAAAATCGTCACTGTTAAGTTGAAAACTCGCAAAAATGATTCAAATTTACCTATACTTTAATTCGTGTATATCGACTATAAATCATAAATGAGATTTCCGAAATTTTATGCAATTTAAATATTTGCAATATTTTTTACTAATATTGTGGCCCGTCCCGGTCATTAACCAATTTAAAATTTGAATCTAGATATTTTGTGAAAGTTTAAAAAATCGGTTCATAAATATTTGTATATGTGAAAATAAACCTTTATATTGCTCCTAACAAATTTGAAGGTGTTAGGACAACATGTTGGTATACATAGGGTATAATATAGGTCGGCCCCACCCGACTTTAGGCTTTCCTCACTTGTTATACCCTCCACCATAGGATGAGGGGTGTATATAACTTTGGCAAATTCCGCTTGTAAGCACATCGAAAAATTGTGTCTAGAGACCCGCATAAAGCGTACATATATTCTGGGTTGTGGTGATAATTCTGAAGTCGCATCTAAAGCAGTCCGTCAGTCCGTCTATTGAAAATCCACGCTAACTTCCAAACGAAACAAGCTATCGACTTGAAAACTAGGTGCAAGTAGTTGTTATTGATGTAGGTCGGACGGTATTGCAATGGGCCATATCGGAGCCAACTTTTACGTATAGCTCCATATAAACGCGCGCTCATGTTTGGCTTGCGGAACCCTCTTGGAGCGAGCAAAGTTCATCCGATTCGCGGTTTGAAAGTTGGTACATGGTTTAGTATATGGTTGTATCTCACAACCTATGCAAAAATTGGCTCCACAATCGGTCTATACATTATAATATAGGCCCCCATTACAAACCGATCCGCAGATTTGGCTTGGCGGCAGTCTCTAAGCAGAACGAAATTTCAATCCGATGCCGGCTGAAATTTGTACATCGTGTAAGTATAAGTGGCTCTCTAAAAACTACCTAAATATTGATCCACACTCGCGTCCATAATATTATAACATAGCCCGACATATCAACCTATCCCCTAGATTATGACCTCGCGGATCCTCATGCGATGAAGCAAAAATTCATCGCGATTCGGCTTGAAATTTGGACGTGTGTGTAAGTATATGGTCTTCTAACAATACATGCAAAAAATTTGCGTCCACATCGACGGTTCTTAATTATTATGTAAACCCACATTTAAACCGATCCCCAGGTCTTGACCTCCGGAGCTATTGGAGGAGCAAAATTCATCCGCATCGGGTTGAAATTTGTAGCGTCGGTGGTGCATGCGCATAGTATATGGCCGCTAACAATCATGCAAGATTGTCCATATCGATAATATAGTTACATATAGGCCGATCCTCTCAAAATTTAATCTACCAAAATTTATTCTATAGAAAATTTTTGTCATTATTTTATTATTATTTTATTTTATTAATATAGATTTTTTTTTCAAAATTGTGATTACTATAAGAAAATTTAGTCAAAATTTTAGTTACTATTACAAATTTTTTTCAAGGACTTTTATTGCTATTAGAAAAATTTGTCATAATTTTTATTTTCTATATGAAATTTTGTCAAAATTTTATATCTATTAGAAAATTTTTTACAAATTTTATTGCTATAGGACAACTTTTTTAAAAATTTTATTTCTATAGAAATTTGTCAAAATTTTATTTCTATAGAATTTTGTCAAAATTTTTATTTCTGTAGAAAATTTTGTCAACATTTTTTATTACTATACAAAAATTTTGTCAAAATTTTATTTATTATAGAAATTTTTTTCAAATTTTATTTTTATAGAAAATTTTGTTAAAAATTTTATTTCTACAAGAAATTTTTGTTCAACATTTTAATTGCTATAGAACATTTGTCAAAATTTTTTATTTCTATAGAAAATTTTTTTTCACAAATTTTTATTTCTATAGAAAATTTGTCAAAAATTTTTATTTTCTATAGAAAATTGTCAAAATTTTATTTCTATAGAAAATTTTGTCCAAAATTTTATTTCTATAGAAAATTTTTTTAAAATTTTTATTCTATAGAAAATTTTGTCAAAATTTTATTTCTATAGCAAAAATTTGTCAAAATTTTATTTCTATAGAAAATTTTGTCAAAATTTTATTTCTATAGAAAATTTTGTCAAAATTTTATTTCTATAGAAAATTTTGTCAAATATTTTATTTCTATAGAAAATTTTTTTAAAAATTTTATGCCTAGCAGAACAATTTTGTCAAAAATTTTATTTCTATAGGAAATTTTGTCAAAATTTATTTCGTATAGAAAATTTGTCAAAAATTTTTTATTTCTATAGAACCATTTTTGTCAAAATTTTATTTCTAATAGAAATTTTGTCAAAAATTTTTATTTCTTAAGAAAATTTTGTCATAAATTTTTATTTCTATAAGAAATTTTGTTAAAATTTTATTGCCTGTAGACAATTTTGTCAATAATTTTATTTCTTATAGAAAATTTTGTCAAAAATTTTATTTCTATTAGAAAATTTTGCGCAAAAATTTTATTTCTGTAGAAAATTTTGTCACATTTTATTACTATAAAAAATTTTGTCAAAATTTTATAAATTTTTCAATATAAAGAAAATTTTTTCAAAATTTTATGTTTGGTAAAAATGTTTGTCAATTCTGAATTATTTAGTCGACCTTTTTTTTGTTTTATATATACCCGCGTATGGAACTACTTTTACAATTGAGAGAAGCTTGCATCAGCAAGTGTTAGCCGCAACCCCAAGTAAAATTCGATAGTGCGATGACAGTCTTTAGTACAAAGTTACTATGCCATCCTTGGTGGAGGGTATGTAGATTCGGCCTGGGCCGAACTGACGGCCGTATATACTTGGTTTTTGAATAGTTTTCACAAAAATTTCAGATTTTTTATACGCGTGTTTTAAGTATCTCAAATATTTAGCTCTTCGGCTACATAACTCAATAGGTGCCCATTTTTATTTTTTGGCTCATAGAGCATAAAAAACAAATGATAACATTTTACGCTTTCTTAAATTTAACTCTCCACAATTTAACTCTAAACAACTGTTATTTTCCGCAGTATGAAATTTATTCTTAAATAGTATTCACTTGAAAATTGTGAAACCATATAAGTATAGCAAACCAGCAGAGATTTTCCACATCAATAATTATATTAATTCAGACTTTGTACAACTTCTGATTGGCTTTTTGCTTTGGCAATGGGCAAAAGTGTAAGTTTTCTACCAACATTTTGCATTAGAGAAGTTTTAAACTTCCATATAAACAAAAGCGCTTTGATTATGTATTCAAATCGAAAGTTTTAGGATTTTTGGAGGAAACTTTAACAATGCACAAAGAACGCTTCATTGATGAAGCTGTCAACATTCACATGAATGCCGTGGCCAAGTAGCGCAGGCAGCAGCATACCCCAACAATTTCACCATTCAAGTAGCCATACAAGAGTTTTTAGCTTTGGTAATTAAATAACTTTAGCAAACTTTTCATTCGGGCAGCAGCCTGCATGGTGTATGTAATTATAATGCTTGCATTTCTTCTATAGAAAATAAGAATAGTTCCATAGTCACTGGATGAAAATAGATATTCGTTATGGTACCATGACATATCAAATTTTTGTCTGAGTATGAAACCTACCATATAAAACGCGCTCTCTTTCTGGATATATGCAATCTCATTTTTTGTATCCTTCACGACTGTGAATGAGATTGCCAGTGGCAAATAAAAAAAGCCCGCAACCCTTATTTAAGAGAAAATTACTCATCAAGATTCGGAGTAAAATATTTGAATGGCAGTGACTAATAACATTTCGTAGTAACTTATGAGCTGGGGAAGTCTGAATACCAACCCAAATATATGATGGAAATTGTTTTTTGTATTGCAAGTGGGAATATATATTCGCATTTTGCGTTCCCCCACATTAAATTGACTTTACGAAATTTTTTTTCTTAATTTTTCTAATAGTTCGATTTTTTATTACAAATAAGCGTAAACCCGGCCCGCTTCGCTCGCGCCTGCCGAAGCGTATTTGTAGGAACATTTTGTGTAACTCTTAGCAACCTATATCCTTCCGTGCTGAAAACAAAAATTCGAAAAGAATTTGAATTCTTTCAAACAAATCGGACTACTTGCTTTTTCGTTTTATAGGTACAATATACGCACGGATGTGCATATGTTAAAAACGGTGTCGTCTTAAAAAATGTCGGTGTAGAAAAATTAAGGCACTATAAATATTATAACAAGATATATACGCGCCGGTAAGTTCGGCCAGGTCAAATCTTATGTACCCTCCACATGGATGCGTAAGTAAACTTCTACGATAAGACTGTCGATCCACAAATTTAACTCAGCATGGTTGTTAAATAATCACTATACTACCACCACGCTACCAAATTTCATCCAGATCGAGAATTTTGCTTCTCCAAAAAGGCAGCACGGAGAGTCCACATCTGGGATCGGTTTATATGGGAGCTATATATTCATTATGCGACTGATAGGAACGCAATTCACGGCATGGTTGCTTGGATAACATATTACTAATATCACGTACGCAAATTTCAAACCGAATGGGAAGAATTTTGCATCTTCCAAGGGTGCTCGCGAGGTCCAAATCTGAGCGGATCGGGGGGTTTATATGGGGGCCTATTATATAATTATGGACCGATATCGACCAATTTTTTGCATGTGGTGTTTGAGACGCAATATATTAACATTCACGTACCAAATTTCAACTGAATCAGATGAATTTTGGTCCTCCACAGAGCTCCGGATAGGTCAAATCTGGTAATCGGTTTATGTGGGCGGCCTATATATAATTATGGACCGATCATGGCACTAATTTTTGCATAGGTTGTTACGAGACCATTTACTTAGCACTACGTACCAAATTTGCAGCCGGATCGGTATTGAAATTTGGTCTCCTTAGAGGCTCGCGCAAGCGCAAATCGGGGGATCGGTTTATATAGGGGCGCTATATTATTAATTATGGACGCGATATGGACCAATTTTTGCATGGTTGTTAGAGACCATATACTAACACATGCTACCAAATTTCAGCCGGATCGGCTATGAAAATTGTTGCCCTCTTAGAGGCTCTGCAAGCCAAATCGCGGGGATCGGTTTATAATGGGGGCTATATAATAATTATGGATCGATGTGGACCAATTTTGGGATAGTTGTTAGAGACCATATACTAACAACCAATGTACGCAAATTTCAAGCGGATGCGGATTGAAAATTTGCTTCTCTTAGAGGGCCTCGCAAGCTAAAATTTGGGGGTCCGTTTATATGGGGGCTATACGTAAAAGTGACCGATAATGGCCTATGTTGCAAATACCATCCACACGTCTTTTACACTCAATAACAACTCTTGTGCCAAGCTTTCAAAGCTCGATAGCATGTTCGTTTCGAAGTTAGTCGTGATTTCAACAGACGGATGGACGAACGGACATGCTCAGATTCGACTCAGAATTTCAACCACGGACCTAGAATATAATATACTTTAATGGGTCTTAGAGCAATATTTCGATGTGTTCAACACGCGAATGACAAAGTTAAGTATCCTACACACAGAAGAACATTTTGGTTGGAAATCGTTCGCGATAATTATAATTCTACGTTTAGAATTATATATTAGTTGCTGACAAATCTATTTCCTTTAATGCAATCATTTTTTCATGGCTTACTACCCATTTGGCAACCATTTCAATAGATTTTCGTTGTGTTACAAGAAAACATGCGTTGATAAGCAACAAAATCTATATAGTTTTTGAAGAATTTGTTTTGATTCTGTTGGGCACGACCATCTTTAAATAAGTTTCGCAAGCTGGCCATTTAGTAACCAGCACTGACATACAGTAATTCACAACCGAATCTTTGATTGAAATATTTTTAATGTCACCTCAATTTTTAATTATTTGCGTGCTCAAAAGCAAGCGTATATTTTTCGTTCAAATTAAATATCACAATGGACGATCTTATATGCCGCTTGCAAAATTTTATATGCGATATTATCTCCAGGATGCTTTTGTCTACTTGGGAACCTCACAGATATGTCGCAGTGAATAAAGCTGGGTAAGGTTCTAACTAAATCTATTTGATTTATTTTTAAATTAATTTTAAATAATCCAATATGCCAACGGACCCACAAATGGCATACAAAAGGTCGCATGCGCCAGATTCGGCGCGAACACCAAAAGTTATTTATTTCGTGATAATGCCCAACACACTAATCGGAAGCCAGCACCTCAGCGCAATAAGACGAAGTTCAGCACTGTGGTTTTCAAAAAATGGATTGCTTGCTCCAAAACGTGTACTGCAGGACAGATGGCGACCAAAAATAACTTATATGTACAAACTGGGTAATACCGGTCCTATTTGTATGCCTTTTAATATTAAAAAAAAGTAAGGCTTAATGGGTGTGGTATTAATATTTTTGTGTTCCAACGCGCTAAAAGCATTTTTATAAGACATTAATCTTTGTTAAGCTTATACATTGCTTTAATACAAATATTTAAAAAGTATTTAACCAAATATAAAAATAAAATTTTAAATGATTTAATTTTTTTTATCTCGTTATAGTGATATTAATGTTGGGTGACCACAAACCAAATGAAAGAAGGGAGGCAACGACCAATTCCATCATCTGATACAACCAACTCTATATACAGTATTAGTTGGCTTCTCCATAATTCGAATTGAGTCGATCCCGAATTTGTAGGTTGACACAAATCTGCCAACCAGAAGTTGGTGCAACTGCCAAAGGAAGGTTGGCAATAAATTCGGTTATCACAACCAATCTGTATTCTCTGTGTATGGTGAAGAGTATAATAAACATACAAAGGAGTTACTGTTTACCCATCAATAAATCGGTAAAGCTAAAGTAGTAAACAAATTGTTACGCCACATTAACATTTTGCTTAAATGTTGGAAAACATGAAGCACCCTCTACGTTAGCAAGCCGAATTTTCATGGTTAAATTTAAGTTCTTTACTAAGAAGAAGACCGAGTTCCCATTTACGGACAAACCCTCTACTATTCAAATTTAGAGAAAAAAACAAGTATATACGGCCGTAAGTTCGGCGCAGGCCGAAGCTTATTGTAGCCCATCCATCATGGATTGCGTAGAAACGTTCTTCTAAACCACTGCCATTCCCCAAATCGAATTACTTAAGTTGCGTAACGCTTTGGCGATGGCAAGCGTATTCTTAAAACGCTCCTAACACATCTTGCTTAAATTCGTATGTAAGGTCCATTACGTGGTAATATATTAAATAAAAAAAGTATCGATCCAATAAAGTATATAATTTAGTTTTGATAAAGTAGACATAAAATTTTGACAAAAAATTTTTCTAACAGAAACATAAAATTTTAACAAAAATTTCTAATTAAAATAAAAATTTTCACAATTTTCTATAGAAAATAAAAATTTTGACAAAATTTTCTTATAGACAAGAAAGCTTTTGGACAAAAAATTTCTACAGAAAATAAAAATTTTCACAAAATTTTTCTATAGAAATAAAAATTTTCAACAAAAATTTTCTATAGAAAGAAAATTTTGGACCA
Source organism: Haematobia irritans (assembly GCA_003123925.1). Taxonomy (NCBI): domain Eukaryota; kingdom Metazoa; phylum Arthropoda; class Insecta; order Diptera; family Muscidae; genus Haematobia; species Haematobia irritans. The sequence continues at coordinate 30,794 of PGFW01006142.1, forward strand.
AAAATTTCTTACAGCACTAAATTTTAAAAAAAACCCAAAATTTCTATAGAAATAAAACTTCTGACAAAATTTTTCTATAAGAAATAAAATCTCGTAGCATTAGTTTTTGGCTCGAGCGGGAAACCATGATTTATGAACCGAATA
>PGFW01006147.1:703-15362 GCA_003123925.1 Haematobia irritans
TATAACAAGACTAAGACAATATATAAATCAAATTTTACGGCAGGATCTTAACTGACTTGAAACACCTCTAGATTTTGATGTTTGAATGAGTCTCTTCTCTGCTTCCTATGTCCTATAGAAGTCAAATGGGAGATAAGGCCTATTGGCGGTATATATCAAAACATCTTTATGGACCGAAAATTATTTTTTTTATGGAGTATAATACAATATGTATATCAATTTGAAAAGGCGGGCTTACTCTTTAAAAAAGCTTTCAGCTGCTAAGTTAAAAATACGCATTGATTTTAATTTTGTCAATATTAAAAATGCCCCTTTCAACAGAAGATTTTAAAAGATAACGAAAATAATGCCCTATTGGCATACTTGTTTGTAATTATAGGATCTTCTATGTTGCTTTCCGCCATCTGTTTTTTCTTCTTTATAACTTCATTGCTAGAATTGTTCCGATATTTGCTTGAGAATTGCCTCCACTTTATAAGGGGGGGTCTGAAAATATTTTTTACCCCCCAAAATCTCCCCAAATAAATTTTACCTCTAAAAAAACCCCTAAATGGGGGAACAACCCCTAACCTGGCAACACTGGTAGGATAGCAGCAAAAAGTCTGCTGAAAACAGCAAAAAAGTTTGGCTGAAAAGAGGATCAGCCAGTCACTGTTTGCTGGAAATAGCAACATTTTCCCTCGCTATTTTTTAAGCTCGATTACACTAAAAGACATCTTTTATTTTGGCTAAAACATAATAAAAATGTCAACTTAAGGAGCTATCCTAACATAATTAAAAACAAATATTTTTTGAATATCTTATAGTATTTTGCCCAAAAATTCTGAATATTTATCCAATTGAGGGCATAACCAGCAAACAAAATGTTTTGCTGATCGTATTTAGGAGCTTTAAGTATAATTACAGGGCAAAAATATACCAAAAACTACTTTTTGGTGGCTTAAATATGGCTTTGGGGGAAAAATGTCATAACTAAATATATCTTATAAATTGTTGTTCAATTAGGCCCTGAAGTAAAAAAATATTAACAGCAGACATACGACTGCTGTTTTTAGCAGATTTTTTCTATGAGTTATAGATTCAATTTCAAGCAAATTGAATAAAAACTGTGCTTCCATGCGCAGATCAAGAAATCAAATCTTTGGAATCTATAATATAAAAAGGTTCATATATCACATTTAAATTCCATGATATTAGTGTAGGTTAGGTGGCAACCCGATGTTATCAGGCCTCACTTAGACTATTCAGTTCATTGTGATAACCCCATTGGCGATATTAAAGATTACAGCAACCTAAATTTTTAGGACGCACATTAACGACAAATTTCTTTAGAAATTATGAAATTTTAATTAGAATAAAGTTTTATAAATCTTTTGCTTCAAAAAATTTGTTATTAAAATTTAGGGACACAAAATTTTGAGAATTTTGTCGTACCTCCCGTTAAAGCCGTATGCCCTTCTCAACCAGGGGCTGTGGAGTCGAGTCAACTTTTGCTCGACTCCGGCTTCCGACCCAGAATTTTTTATTAGCCTCGACTCCGAGTCGACTCCAGGTGGTGTACCTAAATCTCATTTTAACAGTATTCCAATTGTATTTTTAAGGTTCCAAAAATAGACCGATATAAGTATTCCATTTTGCCATATTTGTTTATATGTCCAAAAGAACTCTAATTTTTAAAATGTTGATATGAACTTGGACGAACACCTCAGCATTATTTGGATGTAAGAACCCTTACATTTTAATTTCAGATACAATACAATTAAAATAACGACACAAGGACTATATAGAGACCACATCAAAATATGGGTACGAGTACAACAAACCTCCAGAATATGTATTTATAAAAACACAAAATTTCAAAAAATAATTAGGCTTTCCAGAAGGTTTAGAAGTAAAATCGCTGTAATTGGTCTATATAGGCATTTATATAAAAATAAATTTTACATAAAAAACCAGAAAATAATAATAAAATCAAAATGTCGGACTAATCAAATAGAATGTTTAGATGTTAAAAAATGTAATTTGTCGGATATATAAAACAAACCATAAACTGCCAAAAATTAGGGACGGGTTGGAATTTTACAATAACAACTACCATACAACATATGAACAGGAATAGCCTCGGCAGTTTACGAATATTGTTTTCTATTAGACATAAAAATCGTGAAACATCCGATTTATAATAGTCTATCAGTATGTACCATTACAGGCCATTAATTTAATGTAAAGAATTTTGAGTGGCTGTGATGAAACAAACTTTCCTTCCCACAAAGCGCGCAGTGGTTTAAATTTAAAATTACAGTTCCAAAAGATTCGGGTTTATAGTTTTCAAATAACTATGTAGAGCTATCTCAAATCTGGCCGAACGGAAAAAAATTCCGCATTTTTTATGAATCGTCAAAAACTCTAATTTCAAAATTTCTTGATAAATCTTTCATTGAAAATTTAGACTGGAGGAAAATTTCTTTTAAAAAATCGAAGTTCGGGTTTTGAATTTGTCGAACTCGACATGCCTGCCAAAAATTCAGAAGCGCTTCACACCAGAAAAAGTGTCTTCGAACTAAAGCGAAAAAATGTTCATCAATTTTAGTTTAGCCATTTGATTTGCACTCAGTTAATATTTTGTGTGAAATAAATAAAAATTTACTTGATTTTCAGCTAAAAAAATCCTAAACTGAAAAAGCAGTTAGGAATAGTTCATAACTGAATAAGGCATGGAATTTTACTAATACTGTTTCCCCCGCTGGGTATAGAATATTACTACTGAACAAGAAAATTTCTATTCAGCTGATACAAAGCATTCGTAAAAATAAACAAAACCCAACTAAAACCAAGTTCCATCAAATTTAGTAAGATCTCTTAAAATGATTAATTCTGACTTCCTTTTATTATAGAAAGGCTTATCATACATACGAATAACCCCAACCTTGCATAGAAAAATATTTTAGTTCATTCGTACTAAGAAGTATTCAATCCTTTTCAAAACTTAAGGAAACCACACTTTTTAGAATTTAGGAAAATTTTCCTACATTTCTTTTATCTGTACCTGTAATCGATACCTGTGTCGTTTGCATGTAATCGATATGTTTGCGCGGTGGGTTGGTTTTTTTAGTTTGAATCGCGTTTTGTATGGTATACGAGAGATTGTTAAAAAAATAATATAGTAAAATAATATTATAAAAAACAAATAAAATATATAAAATATTTGTTATTGTTTAAATTAGTGAGAAGAAAATTTTCGATGTTTGAAAATTGGTTATAAAAAAGAAAACAGCAGAATAACAACCGCCGTCATTCAACTCATTTCGAATCTTCATTATCAGGTAGATATTGCAGTGAAACGCTAACCTTTTTGCTGAAAAATTTGGTTCTGTGGATTTTTTGTTTATATTTGTAGGTATTGAAGATTGTAGGAGGTGGACAAAATTGCTTAGGCAGCAAAATTCATTCAAAGTGAAAGCTACCACAAGAAAGAAAAAATGTGTATTTAATATTTCAGGCCATGTCGATGCTGTTGATTCTAAATAAATATATTTAATATACTTATATAAACATGTCTTTTATTGAAGAAAAAATTGCTTATATAAACTACATAAATGTATGTTAAAAACGAAGGGTAAGCAGATCTAACTTTGAAGTAAACAGGTTTACCAGCAAAATTATGTAAGAATTTGTTCAAAATAATGAAAAAGTTCAATAAAATCATTCCATAGTATGAATATCTAATTCAGGTTAAATTTTTTCATTCTGTTTAGAGTATAGTGGTACCATAAATATAGGAAAATGTTAACTAATATACGGAAATGCCATTCTACCTAAATTTCTACGAAATCACATGCATTCAAACAAATAAAATTTCTTTGGCGGCATATACGAAGTTTCAAAAACTTTCTTCACAATGCAGTTCATTTTAACTAACAGGAAGGGGTCAATTTTTCTGGGTGTCTAGGTTCTACTGTTATAATTGGCTTAAAATTTGTACCTTTATCAATGTATATATTAGGGTCAAATATCAATAATTTTGTATTGTTAAAAAATTGCAATGCTATTGAGGCAATTCAGCCCATATTTAGTCAAATCCTAACTTTTACATCACCCGTGAAATCTTCACCCGTAATAAATTACAGCTTGAATGGCCTGAAATCCAGTACTCCGTTTATCTGGTTCGATTTTTAAAACCCTAATGAATCTAATTATCGAAATATTTCTTTACACTGAAAAAAAAAAAATTTCGTGATATTAAGAGATTACGCAACCCTAAATTTTAGGATGCGAATTTACAAAATATTAAGGACAAAGTTCTTTAAAATAATGAAATTTTAATTAAAATAAAGTTTATAATCTTTGCTTCAAAAACATTTTTTTTTTCATTAAAATTAGGACACACATTTTGTAAATTTGCGTCCCTCCGTTAAAGTTGCATGTCTTTGAACTGAGGCTAACTTTCCTTAAGGTAAAGAAACACATTTTTGATTTAAAGAAATTGTTCTTAAATTAACTGAAATATTGAAACTTTAGATTTAAGATAAAAACATGCTTCAAATATAGGCTAATACTTATTTTGAGGATTTAGGATCTTTTTTAAAGATTTTTGGAATTAAGAAAACATTTTTACTATGAAGTAGCCGTTATAATTTGGATTTTTAAATTGGCATTTGTTTGCACGTGAATAGCTTTATTAATATACCGCGAAAAGAGAATGCAAATTCGATAAATGATATCTATATCGTAATTTTTATTTTATTGATCCTAGATTTAAAGCCACATAGGTCGCTAAAAATTTCTTTAAAGAAACCGCATGTTTAGCTCGGAATCAAAACCAAAAGCCTTAAGGGAAGGGCAAAATCTTTGGATCCAAGTAAACTTCCCTATTTCCTATATGTTGCGGAGAGGGGTAGTTAATCTAGGATGAACAAAAGAACTCGTAAGCCAAAACGCAAAGTCATATGATTTTGCGATTCCAAAGTAAGCTTCCCTATTTCCTATATGTAGAACTCGTAAGCCAAAACGCAAAGTCATATGATTTTGCGATTCCAAAGTAATCTCAATAGAGAGTATTCCCAATGGAGCCGAAAAGAAAAGAAGGATAAAAAATGAAAAAAAAAAAAACGGAAGGTTAATTTGGACTAATACAAATTAGGATTTATTTCATTGGATATCGATCTTACCAGTCTGAAAGTTGGTAGAGAACAAGACAGACGTTTTATTGCAGAAAACGGAAATTCATCTATGACATTTTTGTACTTAACGAAAAAGATTGATGTTTGACAAGTGTTGGCCTAAATAAGAATTTAGTGGGGATTTTGATGGCTCATGTTAGGATTAAAATAGGGTTTCCATTGCAGGAATATATTTATAAAAATGCATAAACACTATAGTTTGCTGAAACTACACGCAAAGAAAACAAAAACGTTTGGAAAACGTTTTTCTTTTGTTAGAGTATTTTGAATTCCTTCGAAAATGTTAAACGTTTATCACCAAAAAAAATCGTTTGTTACAAAATTTTTATTTTTTCAATAAGAAAAATTTATTTTTGAACCAACAACACATTCCATTTCGTTTATATAAAGCACTGTTCTTTTCTGACTTTAAGTCTTTAATGAGACACATTTTACAGCTTCATAATAAAAATTGAATACAGCAGTATGTAATGTTGAACACCTTTTCGGAATCTTCCGAACATATCTGGAATATATGTAAAAAACAAAAACAAACAAAAATATTTTGGTGTTCGGTCGAAGCAGGGATCGAACCCAGGACCCTTGGTATGCAAGGCGGATGTACCAGCCACTGCTCCACGATGCCCAAATGTGTGCGCAGCAAACTATGCTATATAAATATAACCTATAACGATACGTAGCCCAGTGGATAGAGTGTTGACTTACAAATTGTATTGTCCGCGGTTCGATTCTCCGTCCAGGCGAAAGGTAAAATTTAAAAAAAAAAAATACTATATATAATATATATAAAATCGACATAATTATTCTTTGTTTGTATTACAGAAAAAGGTGCTAAGAACTAAAAACCTCGTGGAAGTGAGAAATACACACAAAAAAATTTCACGAAAATTTTTCCAATTAAAATTTTAATTGAGTTTCAAAAAATATTCAATTAAAAATTTAATTGATTTAACAAATTTTTTAATTGAAACAAAAATCAATCACAAAAATAATAGTATCAATTAATTTTTTAATTGGATCAATTAACTTTTTAATTGACCTTCAATTAATTTTTTAATTGATACTATCATTTCCGTGATTGAAGACATTTCAATTAAAAATTAATTGGATCAATTAATTTCGTGATTGAATCAGAAAAAAATTTTTTTGTGTGTATGTGAGGGAAATGCAATTAGCCAGAAAAGATTGCTCTTTTTTTTTTGAGTTAGTCTTTATGAAATTGTTTTTACATCCTGGTAAAGAATAAACGTTTATCATAAAAATTATATACTTTTCTTCCAAATAGGAAAGAATTATTTTTTGAGTTCATAAGTTTCTTAAATGAGTAAATTTTACTTAAATGTCTGTCTAGAACTTCATATGGCACTAAAGGCATTTTAACAATATGAAATTTTATTTAAAAAACAAAATAGCTGATGGCCTTAGCAGCCAATGCTACTTTTCTCTTTTTATCATACATTTGCTGTATGATTAAAATAAACAAAAAATATATTAATAATAAACTTATTTTTATCATGTTTCTAATATAAACCTACATTTTCTTTCATGGATTGCATCTTAATATAGCTAAGCCATATAGTCTACAAAAATGAATGCTCGATGATCCAACTAATTTATTTAACGTGCACTCTTAACCTAATCATCGTTCGCAAATGAACGCTAATTTCATTCGATTTAAAATGCTGAGATCATGAAACATAAATAGACTAATGACTGTGCATAACACATATAGTTCTCATTTTGCTTACGATGTAAATTTAGCGTCTTGAAATAAGCCGTAGTCAAAATGACGAAGGATGACGTTAGTGTACAAAAAATAAGGATGACTTTCCAGGGTTAACGTCTTAATTATCCAATGCTAAATGAAAGCATTCCATTTCATTATCCTAACATTTAAATTCTCATACTAAAGGCCATGCACACTACTGTGCATACTATAGCCATTGGGGAATGGTGCAAGTGATATATGCATGAAGCATCCAACAGCCATTAAATACGCCATGTTGAATTTGTTTTTTTTTTCCGAAAGACGACTATTACACAAAAATAAAACGGGGAAAAAATCTTTTAGATCGCCGATATGAAAACGTTTATAAGAGACAGATTTAAAATTATTCAGTACTTTGCTGTCACTGAGTTCAATCGTTGAAATACTACATACTATAAAAATGTGAAAAATAGACGAGGAAAATATGAAATACATTCACTGTCTGTCCAAAGATCACTTTGAAATAAAAAAAAAAAACAAAAAAAAACTATGAAGCAACAAAATCGTTATTTGTTGGCCGATTCGTTTATGGTATTCAGTAGCATTCAGGCAGCACTGTATTCATAAGCGGCGGTGTACCGAAGAAGAATAATGGCGTTTGTATGTATGTATATGATATTCATGTACATATATGTTTGTATATAAATTCAAGCAGTACAGACTCGTGAGAGTTACACAATATCATAAGTTGGTTTGACCGATGTACGGACAAACAAATAGTTAGGCGGATTTTTTGTTTTTTTTTTTTCAAAAAGCCATCTGAGGGCTAACTCCTCCCCTTGTTCCCTTTATATCATACCGTTAGTTTGTGGATGGTTATGTCAAGGAAAAACGTTATGTTGCTTGCATTAACGAGAATTTATATGGGTACATATCTTGCACATGACCCTTATGGTTGTAACAATGGTCACATAAAACTTCCGACATATATGTATGTCCGAATAATTTTCAGAATATTCTCGTGGAAACGCCATATAGAAAAAATATAACATGAATTAGGAAAAGCTGATTAAAAATTGGTATCAGTTATAAACTTTTATATAAAACAAGTCGTTTAAGTGATTATGATATTTCACTTATGATATTATACTCGTACACACAAAGCTTTAATTATTTTAACAAAGTTTGTCAATAATATTAGATTTAAACAAATTGATACATTTTCCATATATTGACACCTAATTTTGTAGTACTAATGAACATTTTCTTGCCTTAATAAACATTTTTCGTTCAAACAAAAATATTTTTTTGAGCCTATCTTATAAACCCAGCCTGCCATTTAAAGCTCACTTAAACTTATCTGTCCATTGTGATCAGCGTTGCCACAATGATTTTTTTATTTATATAAAATGTTTATTTCTATTTATTTTCATTTCATTTCTATAGAAAATTTGTCAAAATTTCATTTCTATAAAAAAATTGTCAATTTTTATTTCTATATAAAGTTATCGCAAAATTTTATGTTATATAAAAATTTCACAAATTTTTCTTCCTATACAAAATAGCATAATTTGCTATAATTTTGTATCTATTTTAAATGTTTTAATTTCTGTTAAAAAATATTGTTAAAATTTTATTACTATAGAAATTTTTGGCATAATTTTCTGCATACAGAAATTTTATTTGGTCCGACCATCGGACCAAATATAAAAATTTACAAATTTTTGGACCAATTTTGGTTCGATCGGACCAAAATGGCAACCCTGATTGTGATACCACCAGGGCTGCCAATTTTGCCGATTTATAGGCATTTTGACGATTTTTTACTCAAAAAATGTACACCACCGATTTTTTTCCAATTTTGACAATATTAGCTTCGTTCTTTAGACACATAGTTTAAGGGGTTAAACTTTTTACATATTGAAGAAATTTTTGAAAATATTAAAATAAATTTGAAAATTTTTGACAAAAAAAATTGGAAATAAAACGTCGCCTACTTTGGCTTTGCGAGTTTTGTCAAAATTCGTACAAAATAATCATGATTCCTCCACACTCCACAGCAAACGTAGAAATTTTTAATCAGGTAAACTAAAATTAGATGATAGCAGGAAAATAATTTATTGGAAGGAATATTTTGTTCAATACATGAACTAATATCAAATAACTCAAGTTGTTTTAGTACCAAAATTGATAATAATTTTCTCAGAATGTGCAATGGAAACTTTTACTAATTATGATGAAATTCTAGTACAGTACGAAAAAAAAAATAAAACAAATAACCACATATAGACATATCTATCGGATACATCATAAAAAATCACCTGCTTTGGAAAACACGGGACTTTTTCTTGAGTTTCACAATATTTTATTTTTAAATAAAAATGCTACTGAATTAATAACAATATTTTAGAAAAATATTGTTTTTTTATACAAAAATTACGAAATATTTTGTTTTGTTTGTTTTAGAAAATGAATTTTATGTAGATCTTATTGTTATACAAAACTGACTTCGTTGTTTTTTTTATGGATATACATTGTTGTGTACATTAATTTTCTTGTTTGTTTTTGTCTTGTGTTTACCCAAGTTTTGTCTTGTGTTTTTTGACGATTTTTAAAATACAAGTGCCGATTATGACGATTTTTATCAAAAAAAATGACAATTTTTCTTGATACCAGCCCTGGATACCACACCTAGTGAACTTCTCTCTTATCAATGAGTGCTGTCCGATTCTATATTTAACTCTATGACAAGAGACCTCCTTTTTTGTAGTCGAGTCTGAACGGCGTTTCACATTGCAATGGAACCACTTAGAGAAGCTGTGAAACACTCAGAAACGTCACCAGCTGTTACTGAGAGTGGATAATCCACCGCTGAAAAACTTTTAGGTGTTTGGTCGAATCTGGAATTGAACCCATCATCGTAATAATAACGATTGGTGTTGCTTGACTAACATTCGTTAATACAACGAAACATTACGTTAATACAGTGAACATTTACATTAATACAACGAAACTAACTATTAAATGAAGGAATTTGTTCGTTGATTCAATATTAACGATCCAAATTGTAAATCGATAATTAAATATATCAGGATTGGACAAACCTAGTGTTGCAATCTGCAATCTACCAACTGATAACTCTATCGTAAAGGTTGACATTTTTGAATTTAGAATACTCAGAATGTTTTAAAGGAAACTCTAACGGCCGAAGACGGATCACTCTTCACCATTACAACGCGAGCTCTCACACATCGGTCATCCGCCGTACAATCCTGACTTGGCACCCAATGACTTCATCTTATTTCCCTACCGTAAAAAGATAAAATAAGAGATCAAAGTTTTTACAATCTGGAGATGCGATTGATGCGTTCAGAATGCCTTAGAAATGATAGCTGGAGAACATTTAAAAAAAAATATTATAAGCCAATATGAAAGAAGAAGTCAAACTTGGGGATCCAAAATCAATATGGGGGTTATGTCCAATAATATGGGAGTTATAGCAATTATATCTTACTTCGTCCGAAAGATAGAATAATTTCTACAGACAGACGGACAGACATAGCTAGATCGACCCAGAATTTCACCACGAACAATTTCATTAATTAGGCTTCGTAGACCAACATTTCTATGCGTAAAGGTGGGTACTATGTTCGGTTTTCAATTGTGAAAATAACTTTATTTTTGTGATTAATTTCTTCTCGCTGAAAAATTAATTGATACATTAACTTTTTTAATCAAATTCGGAAGACTACAGTCAGTTAAAAAAAGTGCATGAACATTTCTTACATCCAAATAAAAACTCTAAGCCAATTCAGAAAGTAATTGAAAATAGTTACCTTTTAATAAAAAATAATTATTGGGTTTGCATTCAAATTCAATTACATTTTTAATTTGAATCAATTAAACAAATTTAATTTGAAAACTTGCTAATGACATCAATTAAATATTTTAATCAAGAATTTTTCTCGAATGCCCAATTACAAAACTGTGATCTGATACTATCATTTTCGTGGATTGAAGACATTTCAATTAAAAAATTATTTGGATCAATTAATTTCGTGATTGAATCAGAAAAAAATTTTTTGTGTGTAGTACTGGCCTTTACACGAAATGGCAAAGTTAACACCATGGGTATGGGGAACGTATAAAAACTAATCATGAAAAAATATTATATTCGCGGCCTTAGAAGCATCCGTAGATTGTGAACACCAAAAATCCTTGAGTGAATTTGGTGAAATTTCTGAATATTCACACTTTATGCATGGCGTTCATATGAAACCTTTTTACCTTTATATCCATATCATCAAATCTTCATATCATCACCACACATCATGAGGGCAATCATCGGAGAATGTTTCTATGAAATCCATATAAGACCATTGTTTATATTTAACAGTTCAAAGTTAATTAAAACATAACGATATCTAATGATAAAGATATATCTGTTTCTTTGACCCTTATGACAAAATGACATCCAAAGGACCTTTCGAACTTTTCCTAATGAAAATATTATCCTTGATCTTTTGTTCCCATGAACCTTTAAGATTTTTTGGCAAAATATTTAAGTTGATCCTTGGAGAAGGATTGCTTAATTACCCCACAATTATAGGGGCAATGAGTTTACCAAAATAAGAAATGAACTTTGGAAAATAGTAAAACAGCCAACTTTCTTCCAAATAATAGCTTGATGCCGCATTGAACCCATAACACCACCACACCAACCTTCATTATTCTCCCATTATTAGACAAACTAAAAGAATTCGTTTCAATGCAGTTTTCTCATAGATCAATGGTAGTGGTGGATTCGTTTTCTCCCAACCCGCATAAAGATATTCAAAAAAAAAACCCACAATAAATTCATGGCTGGTTCAATAATATCAAAATGATATCACTTATGCAGGGCAGTTAACAAAGTTTTACTGTGAAAAAAGGAATAGTTATTTTGTGAGAAAATCATTTTCCAAGGTTTGAATTATGTTAGTATTACAAAAACTTAGATGGCGTAAGGAATGAAAATAAACGTTTCTCATTCTCCAAATAATAAGGTAACAAACTGATATTCAAATTACATATAAATCAAATTTGCATTTTTACAGAGAAAGTAAAATTTTAATGCGAAAACTTGAGTAAAATGAATTCACGAATTTTGGTGATAAACCATGTATCGGGATTTTCAGTTCAATTCAAACCTTCTTATCGTCAACTACAAACCTTTTATACAGGATATCGGTTCCAAAGTTGTACCAACCCAGCGCAAAAAACGAGCTTTCAAAAAAGTAATTTGGCTCCCCAATCTGTGATCCGGAAGTAGTGCAAACTTGGATCATGTCCAATGAATTTTACATGGGCTTGTCATAGGACGGAAGTACTCCATTTTTGGATCTTTTGCATTGCTTTAGAAGTTGTGCCTTGGAAGTTCATTTGAATGAAGAAATTAAAAAAGAAAAAATTCTTTTTCCATTTTCACTTCTTTTTTTGTATGACTATTTTTTGTTACAACTTTGTTTTCCTATTATCTAATTTTTATAAATTAAAGAACCTCTTCGCTTCCACCGTGGGTTGAACCTGGATCTCTTGGCACCTTAACAGAACGCCTTAGCACACTCAGCCACAAACGCCATCGAACACGATGCATGAAAACGTCTATTCAAATGTTTTTGACATGAACCTAATATGACACCACGACATGGCATTCTAAGTACTTCCTGAGATGACATTTATTATTATGAATGAAAAAATAAAGAACGCTAGTTCAAATCTCAGCAGCGGCAATTTTTTTAATAAATATTTTTCTAAAAAATATTTTTTTTGGTTATACATCGTTTTTATTTTGTTTTTTAAAAGAAACGTTTGTGGACTTGCGTCGGAAGTGGGAGAATTTTGTGTACGATAGTTTTTTTTTTTAATGTTTACACGTAGAAAAACGTCTGCTAAAAAAGTAGTCCGTATCTGCTGTTATATTTTTGCAATTACACGCAGAGAAGAAACATGATTGTCACAATCATATTCGAAGAGCAAAATAATATGATAGGAGCTATTTTTGCCAGGCGACACACTTACTTCTCAGTTAAAGCTTAACCTAGTCTATCAAATGATTACAACTAGCTATTCAATTTCAACTAGTAATCATTCCATATTTACTTTGTGCCCATCAAATGTACCAATGCAGACATATGTAACTGCAAATAAAAATTAATTATAATACCATATATCAAAATGTAGAACAAAACACAGTACATTTTTTCAATTACACTTTCCTTTTTTGTGTTCACATAAAACCACGTGCCACTTCTGTATAAATAAATTAACACAAAACTCAGAAATTCCGTATCCTCCGTCCATTCCAAGAAACAATCAAAACACGACTGACGCTCAAAGTGAAAATCGTGTGTACCTGCTCATGTTTTTATAAAATTCTTTTCGCTGCAAAAAAGTTAAAAAAATAAATGGTCACGAAAAAAATTACATGGTCTTTACCGCCATATAATGGTTCTAGAGAATATCTATACGTAATTTATAAAAATACTTTTTTCCCTGCACAAAAGTAAAAATACTGAATGATCAGGCACATGATTTCCCTGACCATCATTTAAATTATAGAACTGGTTTGCGGCATTTGAGAACCATTTAAATGCTTATTGCCAGCAAACATTTTTCTCGGTTAAAAAATTATTTTCAAAAAAACAAAATACATGGTTTTCGCGACAATTACGTGCTCTACATAAGCATTAAATGGATGCGGCAACCATGTCCAAACATGTTTTTTCTGTGCGTGTAATAATCTAAAGAATTTTTAAACTTCAAAAAAAATTTAATTAAATTAATATTTAAATATGTGTATAGGAACTTATACTACTATATAGTTAATTAATAATTATATAACAACCGTATACTATTATTACATTATAAAGATTTTTTTTTAAATAAATGATAACCGTATTCACACGGATTGGCTAAAGGAAAACTAAAATATCACATTGCCCTTATCCCAAGCGAATACACGCACATAATTACACATGACAAAAAACTAAAATGTGTCTCCCCGCAAAGTTAAATCTATTCAAATTCGGACAAGAATCAAATGACCTACCAGCATAACAAACCATACGGATACAAAGGATACGATCAAACAGTAAAGAAGTAGGGTCACACGCGTGCTAATGTCGATCATTGCAATCAATGAAAAAAGTCACCCCTGACCTAAGTGAATCCTTAAGATTCAAAGTCGCACACTTTTTTTTCTTTTTTTTTTTTGTCGACGAGAACTTATGAAGTGACTGCTGGAAAAATAGAGGTACTGGTAAGGGTGGTTGTTGTATAAATAGCGATGCTTGAAACATTAATTGTGGGGGAAGGATCTAGAGGAACACGTGTCCCACATGAGACACAACTGACGTCACTCGAGAATGCAATGAAATGTTTCAAGGGCGATCTGAAAAAATAAAATATTAAAGTTAATTTTGTTTTACTGAAAGGAGTGTTTAATAGATTTTTGAAAGAAGATTTTGACCAAGACGACTTTCGCAAACGGCAAATTGTCATCTTTCCACAACTTGGAAAAGTCGACTTTTCAACATCTTAAAATTGTGCAAAAGACAATTTTTATTTTTGCCCAAAAACACAAGTCCAAAATTGGTTCTCTTTACAAATTTCAACCAGATCAGATGAAATTTCTTCCTATGAGGCTCAAAAGTTAAATATTGGCCAGTTCGTTTATATATAGGGGACTATAATATAATTTTGAAACATTCTCTTCTCTTAGGCGCCTCAC
>PGFW01006149.1:5490-26399 GCA_003123925.1 Haematobia irritans
GAAGATCTTTCTCGTAATCTATCTTTGCTCCCTGTAAATGGTTATTAACAAAATCTCTTTACCAAATATTATATACAAGAAGTAACATTTTTTACACGCTAAAACTTATTTAAATGAAAATCCCATTCCCATCTGGTTCGGTTGATATTAACGCTTGCAAACCATTTTAATTACATAATGTTAGTTGGGATTTCACGCTAACTCATAGAGCCCAATTCTCGTTGGTGTCTTTCCTCGCGATTCATCAAATTGCCCATAAAACCTTTTTACGACATTCACGCGAACTTATTTAGCGCCAAATCCAAGCAATTTGTCCCGAACCAACGACGACATCGAACGAAATTCATTATGATTTTGTAGCACATTTACGACTTCACGCCTTTGCACACGCAGCGCTACATATCTCTTGTTCTCCTTTCGCTGAGGGAACGGGTGAACTGCGTGTTGAGATAATTAAAGCCTAACTACACAAAAAGAAAAAAAAAAAATGGCAATTAATCCATAAACCGCAAACCAACTAAGATCATGATTCTGATAGACGCACGAAAACCAGGCGGGAGAGAGACCACAGCCAAACACAAATGATTTGCCCTGGGCAGAATGAGTTTGCCTGGCAATGAGGATAGACATTGGAGTAGTTTCCATTGTCGATGCCTGGTTATGATTGTAAATGGATGGAATGGCTGACTGCTGACTGATAATCATGTTAAGATATTTAGGCGGAATGAACCGTAAGACGCCGTCAGTTGGTAGAAGTTGGCGAATGAGTGGAGGACTAGGCAGACAGTCACCAGGGAGGAATATACACCCTATACCAAGGTATGGGGGGATTTGGATTGTGTGGCGTTGTGTTTGTAAACAAACACCTTATGTCACCATAAAAGAGCCCATTAAAGTATCATCATTAAGTATCGTGAATCGTGATGGGATCAAAGTCAAAGTTTTTAATGACAACAAATTTATAGACAACTTTTTCCCATTCCACCGGGCAGACGTCATTACAAGTATTGGCAAGGAGAGTCATCTACTATGTCTCGGAGGCAGGAGGGTGGTTGTTTTCAAACATCTCCAAAAATTCTCAGTGGGTGGCGAGAGAAGAGTCAAACAGCAACAAAAACCACGACTATAACCATTTGTGTTGCATGGTAGAAACTTTGTTGGCATGAGCTAATTTTCCATTTGAAGTTGATTTTGTTGGGAAAAGTTCGTCAAAGTTTGAAATTTAATAAAGTTGAAATGACAGGGCCTGTGTTAATTTTCTTAATTCGAACAATTAGGTAAATTAAAATGGACCCAAAAATAATTTCGCATGAAACCTTAAAGTAAATCTGTTCACTTAATAGCCATCAGAGATTAAACGAAGGTAGTAGCTTTCAAGTCAATTTAGAGACAATTGAAAGAGTTTGCAAACTATAGCAATTGTGATAAAACAGTCATCATCTTTTCTAAATTGCTTCTAGAGGCTGAGTTATTGGCCAAAGGCACTAACATTTCGTTGAATTAACAAAAATGTATATGCATGTCTTTTCACCAAGTTCAATCAAAAGCCTTCGTAAATGATTTATTACCATTAATATGATGTTGTGGTATTTTTGATATAGAGTCCAGTATCTACTAAAACTCAACCAAAGAATCGGCTTCGGCATTAGTCCAAAAATCGATAATAGGTGCTCGGCGTGGTGAGGCCCATTAGACGAAGGTTTTTAATAGTTTTCTGTAGCCTAACGTTGGATTCAAAGGGAATCAGTTAGTATTAAATTCCTAATTTTGTCACGAAAGATAGAATTTATTCCAAAAAAATGTATCAAGATAGGTAAATAGCTTACTAGCCCTTTGTCTTCGTTTGCTTTTGAGTTTATTGTAAATTTAAAAGTCTAAATAGACTTTTTCATATGTGATAGAAAAGAAAATTAAATATATTACGATAGCAAACTATTGCATTTTTTAACGCTGAAAGTCCCAAAGTCCTGCAATTAAAAATGTTCTACTGCTCCGTCTTCGGTAGAATATTGCCTTTTTTGGCGACCATCGACTTATGTGAAAAATATCCGATTCGCTACATGTCAATAAATTCCACATATATACTACAGTTATTTTTCACAAAATTATTTTATTATTATATTTTTCTTTTAATTTTTTTTTTTATTTTTGTACTATAATTTAAGAGACATTGTCTTGTTGCACCAGAAATACTATTGTAGTAATAAATAATAGAAAATCGCAATGATAATAATTTTTGGCTTGGAAGACACCAACATTTTTCTAAACAACTTACGAGATGCGTTACGTACACTGTCGTAGAAAAAAATTCTGAAAAAGGGACAGTAATCAATGCTTGTTGAAATAGCAAACATTGTATGTTATTTTTGAACTCGATTGCATTCAAACATAGGGGCTATTGTAACACAATACTCGTACAAACGTCTTGTATTTAAGATAAAAACAAACATAATGTCTGCGGATCTCATTATGGAGATTTTATGAATATTAGAGGGCTAGAATATAGAAACAACTATTTATGGTTGTTGAAAATAGCAAACCTAACAAACTTTCGGATTAAGAGACAGCTGTTCGATAGACTATGCATTACAAAAATATAGTTCAGAAACCAACTGCCTTTTTAGCAAACATTTTTCTATCAGTTTAAGATTAAGCACTAAAGTTTTGGTGTCATTTGTATGCATAATGAACATATTGAAAGGAAATAAGTGGAAACTGTTTCAAAATTTCTGCTGCTACTTCTGCGGTATAATTTTTACACTAAGAAGTTTATTGTGATGAACTTATCTGCTATCAATGACCCCTTCTATGTTTATTTTAATGACATAAAGAACCATCTTTTCATAGCCGAATGAGAACTAGAAAGAAACTGACATCGCTGAAAAGTGATAACATGCAGAGTTCGAATTCGCTATGGAAATTATTCTTACTTCATAAAATACAATACCTCTGCAAAGTATTGACGATGCCCGTTTTCTTCGCTTTATTTTCTTTTGTGGATTTTTAAATTTTTGTTGATCTAAAAACTACGGTATCATTTTATAGAAATTTTCAACCTTCAAGCTATATACATAGAGAGAGTAATATACAAACTTTTTTTTACCCAAAAAGGGGATCCTTGTACGAATACACTCAAATATATATTTTAAATACACTTGCACGTACTACATGTATTGTGGTACACACAATTGTGTTTGCCTTCCACTGTCACATTCACAAGTGCGATGAGCGTTTTTATTTGACTTTGGCTGCTGTCCTTGTTGGATGAATGGGTGGATCAATCTATGGCTGTTTTTTAGGTACTTAAAATTCCAAACAGCATCGTTTCACAACTTCCCAAGTTACTTGAGAGGAAATATTTGTAGCAGACCCACCCGAGCCACCCGATTCGTATAGCTCATGTACGATGGTTGTGCATACATAAAAACACACACCCATAGTCATCTAGAATAGAGGAGAAAGAGGCAATGACGCGATGATATCAGCACACATCCATACACACCCAACATTACTTGTACATATATGTACTTGAAATGGCTCACCTATACACCGAGAGACACACATATACATCAGCACACCATTGTGGTCTGCTCGAAAAAGGACCAAGAACATGAAAGAAGAAGGATGTGTACAGAAAAATAAATGAAAATGTTCTTAAAAGCTCGTTCGTTCCAAAAGTGCTTACGGCACTTTCACGACCAAGTTGTTGAAGTGGCAAATTTTCACAAGCACAACACCAAGGCATGTCCGTGCATCCATGAAGTACATGTTGTGTATACGAAATGTATCTCTCCTTCTTCGTGTCAAACGCGCCTGATATACATACACACACAAACTAACATCTATGTTTATACAATTCACACAGCGATGTAGATAAGTTTATGGTTTGGTTCTACAGTGGAAAGTTTTTATTAAAATTTCATGGAAGACTAAAAAGATGAAAATTTCTTCTTCTGCACAACCCATGTAGATATTCAAAGAAGGCAATTGAGAAACTCTCAAAAAGATTTTATAATACAGTTTAGTTTAACTTTTTTAAAATTAACCTAGAAATTAATTTGTTAAACGTTTTTCCAAGTATGCTGTATTGATTTATTTAACTTCACAAGTTTTGCATTATGTTTGTAAGTTAAACAAACTATCCACTAGGCTATATATCTCTTATACTCATCAATACACAAATATCGCTATAGCCAAGTAATGCATACAACCATGCAGTTCTATTTATAGACCAGTGTGTAATGCACACATAAAGTGCGTTTAAAGAAGCTTCGTTTATAGAAAACAGCGAACTTTAGTTGTAATAGTCAAATGATCCATTTCGTATAAACGGCTTTTAGATGGACACTGTATTGATTACTTTTTGCTTAATCGGTCCTACTTTTGTTCCACTGTATCCTTCCGGACATAAAATCATTCTTAACGAAAGATCACAACCAACATGGATGCCATGGTCGATGCCGTTACTTACGACAAATACAATCCAATGTCAACACATACTTTGCCAATAACACATTTGCACTTCCACACTGCCTTTCCCGAAACCCTCTGTAGGGAGTTCCAAAATGACATTGGACTATACGAAGGCTGAGAATGGGCACTAAAAGGATATGGTAAAAAGATACCATTGTACAATGAAATGGAAATTTTTACATCTGTGAATCCGACATATAAGGTCTCAGAGTAAGCATGTCTTCTTGTCGGGACAAATTATTAACGGATTGATGCAATTATGAAATAACTAATTACCTATTCCCAGACATCCAGAAGCCCGTCTCCCCATACCAACAGTCTAAACATCGTTTACCCAAATGGAATGGAATATCATTTACACAAATTTCAAATTATTCAAGAGTCCATCTTGTATTGTGACAGCAGCTACCCTCTACATCTAGGAATTGACCATGTAACCCAAATACAAATAAAGTGGCCCAATGTTGACTTATCGCCTTGTAAAAATCTCTATGTCCCGAATACCTTAATTACTCATATCGCATTATATTTTCCTAACCTTTTTGTCCATTCGATTGGAAATGACTAAACATAAAATGATGAATGTATCTCCACCGTCTCACGGGTGGGGGTGGTAAATGGAAAACAATTAAAATGCCCAAAAACACCGCACAAATTATTAAAATGAAATACAATACGAAAGCAAGCAAAACACATTTTCACTTATCTTCAAATTTACGTAAACCATCTGAAAGCCCAAAAAGTCATGCTACTCACTCAGTGGGTGCTGGCTGCATGGCTGGCATTCGGATGTTCTGTCTATTTTCGGGATTTTTTTTTGTGGGAGCAAGGCGTGACAGGCGTTTTTGTTGTTGGTGGTAATGTTGAACCATGTCAGTGTAACCACTAACATTAACATCAGTGTTGCATTCCAAGTCATGGCTTCTCACCAGCTAGAAAAACGAAAAACATAATTAGTACAAGAAAGCAAATGGCGAACTAAGTGGCACAGTGGCTAGGATATGGATTCATTCTAGGGAGATGACAGTGTTTAGGTGTAAATAGTGTCAGATTAGTAAAAATTAAAAGAAAAAGTTAGATATAATACTTTTTTTTTATATTACTGTGACGGCCTTCGAGACTAACATTTCGAAACGAAACCAAACAGTTTTCTCCTGCTCCAGAATACAGTGAAGTCATTCTAATGAGTGTTTAAAAAAGCTAAAATTTATGAAAGGCTGTCGAAACATTTCTCTCCCTAGAGAAAAACTGTTATTTTTTGGCTGAGGAAATATGGGAACATTTTTAGCGTAAAAATCTTTGTTTCATCGCCAAATATAACATATTCAAACCCCGTCCAAAAATAAACATTTTCTCCTAGAAGTGATCATATTCCGTCTCCTGGGTATCCTATTTTCTCACCAATTTCGTTTATTTGTTCAAAGGTATACTTACCTTCTACAGTTCTGGAGTCCAAACTTTCAATAACTATACTTCCGTGATGCTATACTCTTTCCATGAAAGTTATTTATCTCCAGCATCGGTATGTAACATGTGTTCACATGACTGAGTTTTGAGAGACTATTTCACAACAAATAAAGTACTTTGTGGTGTAGCTAATTTCAGCTAATCTAATCCTGATTCCATTCAAGAAAACCATAAACAATTTATTCCACCTCAAAATGACACCCACCCATAAATGTTCTGAATTTACTCTCCCGCTTGTCTGTACACAGACATTATTTAATTCATTTATTTTCAGCTCGATTAAACTCCAACTAAATCTATTTTTTACAACAAACAAATGTGTCCATCTTCAACTTCGTATGATCTAGTAACCATATTCTTAC
Organism: Haematobia irritans; assembly: GCA_003123925.1. Classification (NCBI taxonomy): domain Eukaryota; kingdom Metazoa; phylum Arthropoda; class Insecta; order Diptera; family Muscidae; genus Haematobia; species Haematobia irritans. The sequence continues at coordinate 11,793 of PGFW01006149.1, forward strand.
AGTATTCCAAACAGCCAACAATAACGAAATTTGCTTTACTAACCAAAAGAAAAAAATGTAATTATGTGATTATTTTGTATCATTCAGCGTTGTAGTAATTAAAGTTTAGTAAGATATGTATACTTTCCACTTTCCGTTTGCGCCATTTAACTGTTATAAATTAGATTACACTTACTGAATTTCGATTGACTGTTATTTCACAAAGGATAATTTGCAACAATTTAAAATAAGATCGGTTTTGAACTGAATTCGTAAATAGTTTTTGCAACAGTTAAATGGCTAACAACAAAGGAATGACATCTCCCAAAATAAAGAATTAATATCCCACACAAAAAGATAACCACGAAAAAATAATTTATACAACTCATGATATTACAGAAACTGTGTAAAGGATTTTCGACACAAACATAGTTTCCCGCCCAAAAATAACATTTTGGTCATATTCCTTCTCTGCGTGTACTTAAGTAAATAATCTCTTAATACGTAACGTTTCACGTAATTACTTACCAAATTATGGTTATTAAAGAACACAAATTATTGTGCCGTTCTGAATGGTAAAAGGCTTGCCTAACAAACTTATTTTGTAATAATGATTATTAAAAGTACAAAATTAATTTGTTGCATGGAAAATTAAAAAAAAAATCTGTCTTGCTTTCACTAAAAGTTTTTGGTTCTCAAACTTTATTTTATATCTTGTGCGGTCAATAAGTTAGGGCAATAAATCCATTTTTATAATTCGCAAAAGAAAAAACATTTCCCAGTGTCCCGTTTTTCCCAACTTTGTTTAGTTTGAAAGCAATCACTTTTAACAACAAAAGTGGTTAATAATAATAATTTTTAAAATATTAGTTACTAAAAACAAAATTTTTTGGATTATTAATTGATTTACTTTAAAGAAATGAATACGGATTGTAAAAAAATTATCTCAAAATATCTTACTATTAATCGATATTATATTGAAAAGCAAGTTTGCCTATTTTTTGTGTGTTGCGTTGATGCCTTCCCTTCTGCGCGTGAGAATTAGCAAAGCGATTTGTAAAAACTGCATTTAAATGCGGAACATACACCACCACTAAAGTACATATAAAGTTGTGATATAATGATGGCTTTATAGTTTAAACGAATGACACATACGCACACCAGTAACAAAACTTGCGTATGTTTAAACCTCTATGGTACAAGCACGGTGTGTGTGTTTCATTGTGCCTTGTAAGCAGTGGCAATTATGGCACTTGCAAACCTAAACATTATGGCAAGCAAATAACTAACCAACCAAGCAAGGACAACATTGTCTGTTAACGCTTTGGGTTGAGTTGTGTAGAGTCGACTCGAGCCGAGAGTGTTGATTACATGTGGAATGGCTGTTAATGTGTATAATGAAAGAGAGAACATCCCTTTTGTGTGAATGTGTGCATGGGCTTGGCGAAAAGTGATGCTTTCATGAGAGGAAATGTAGGAAAGAGTTGAATGTTAACTTTAAGATTAATTACTTTGCTTAAAAGCGATGGAACATTATTATCTGTTGTTGTTGTGTCTGAAATTATGTCGATGCTGTAGTAACTATGAGGTGAGAGGGTAAAAATTACATAGCATGAAGGGAACAATTTCGCATTTTCGAGTTGAGAAAGCATATTGTTTTGATGCATGCACAAGAAAAAAAAGCAAAATCGTTTTAAAAGCAGAATGAACTACTTCGGTGCGACTATTAAACTAAAATTATACTCACAAAATTTTTGAAGGATTTCACAAAGCGTTTGTTAAAACCAGGAAACTTAATACGCGTGATGTACTTTTTAAGCCTACATCTCACGAATTAAACCCCACATAGAAAAAAAATGAACTAAAAGTAAAGAACAAAATCATTGGGCGCCAAATCAATGACCATTTTACACATACTACAGTTCTTTTGAACTTATGTGTACGGTCATTGAAGTTTATACCCACGTTTGAGACATACTTAACAAAAGGAAAATTTCATTAAAAATTTCGAAAATAATAATAAAATTTATCTACAAACGAATAATTTTTTTTGCATAAAAAAAAAAAAAATAAGTTAAATTTAGCGTTAGTACTAATTACTTTTCGCTATTCATTTTTTTCAAGTGTAAATGTATAAAATGTGCTCTATGCATAAAATTAATGGTTTGAAGAATCGGGTTAATATGCTAGTTAGAGAGCACCCAAAATTTAGGCGAAGCGTAATAAAACTGTCTGGCAAAATTGAAAAAGTTAAAGGGAAAAAAAGCTTTGTTTTAATGTCTAGACAAGTCGTCTTCTGTCAATATGGTATACAACATTGAGAGCAATAAGAAAATTCAACAAAAAATTTCTAATTTTGGAAGTGATGATTTGAACTTTTTTACTGATCTCAACGCATTTTATAAAATATGGCCTTAAGTTTATATAATTAATATTTGTGAAAATTTTATATTGATGTCTCGCATAACAAACAAAAATGTGATATTAGATTTTCCATTCTATGTAGGAAACTCGAAAAAACTTTTTCAGTAATTTACGACTTCAATTACTTATGACAGAGATATTCCAAATTATCCATTATTTCAATTTCACAATTTTGTGGGCTAAACAGGATTTTTCAGGTTTCTTTATTTCACATTTTCTCTTGCAAATGTTTTCTCCAGAATCAAATCTGAAACTGTAAGCTTTTTGTATCCGTCCATACGTGCGTGTCGGCCATTCCATAAGTATGAGAAATTACCGAATGGAATTCTAGATAGAAAGAAAAGAAATGTCGTCTAAAGGATAATAAAAAAATACTATGATGGCAAAAGCCGAAAATTTTGCAAAGCAATTGTGAAATGTGGTGGCGAAAAGGAAGTTTGATTATGCTGACAGAATGCGAAGAAACGCCCAATTTTATTGAAGTACTAGCAAAGGACCACATGGATTTCCATTAGAGTAGGGGAAAATGAAGCATACGTCGCGCATCCTTTTTAGAATGTGTTAGTTTTACGAGCTCTGTTTTATCTATAATATGCCAAAGTTAGACGATTTATCTCGGATTTTTCCATTTTCGGTGGAATGCCTTTGTATTATGTGTCGGTGCGAAGTGTGTAGTTGTATATAAAACTAAGCGAATAGCATTAGGCCAATTAAAAACGAAACACGTGGAATCTATAAAGAATTGTCCTGAACTGCCGATGGGCGAAAACGGATATTTCGGGAAAAGTAAAATATGTATCAATTTGATAGAGAGAAAATCAAACAAATTAATTTATGGCTAATTTAAAAAATAACTCAGAATGGGGCTTGCTAAAGTAACATTCTGTATGATTTAACCAATTCAAAATATACATTTTAAGAGTTAAACCATGCTACTTATTCCTAGTTTCTCACTTAAATCTCATACTAATCGTTCCAATCAATATTTTACTCATCATTGAGATTTTTTTGTTTTGCGCTCTTTTCTTCGGTTCCTTCTCGCTCTTAGATTTAGCGCATAAATTGGCGAAAAAAAAATTAAGCGAAACGATTAGTGAATGATGTGGGGGTTTGCTGCAAGGAAGTAAGAGAGGTTCGGTGGTGAAAATAACATCAATTGTGCCAACCACCCTCGCGTAATGTGCAAAATAAAAATGTTAAAAGGGTCCTGTAGCACTCCAATTACACGGCCCTGGTGACCAATTTGCTGGCGATGTTTGCCAAAATGTCTTCTTAACGCAAGTTTTTTCAAACGTCACCGAGTTGTTTTTTCGCCGTTTGCCCATCATCGCTTGTTTGGAATGGTAGAAGTGTGTGTATATCCTTAATTCATTAGTACAAAAAAAAACAAAAACACGATAGAGGATTTTTTTAATGCTTATTTCGCACAAACCCAAAGTTGCCAAATCTTGTTGATGGCAGTGAAACGATAAAGTGGGCAAAAAAGCCATACGAACTCACAAATGTCCCTTAAAAAAGTTTTCAATCTCTCCTGCAAGTTGTTTTAATTGCCAGACACCACGTTATTTTAAAGTCATTTGTCACCTAAAAAGTGAAGAAGAAAAGTAGAGTAATAAACATATTATTGCTTTACTATTAAATATAATTCCCTAATGAAAAAAATACGAGTATGCAGTACTTTTCTTGAATATTTCGGCATACAAACATTTCAAAAAAGAAATTAAAATATGTACAAGTTTTTAAGGAGTATTGCATAAAGACCCATTTGACACCGTAATTTTGATCACTCGGCCTTGTGTAAATGTGTGTTCGCGTGTTGGCCATACATATTCATTTGAAGGTTCGACTTAAGAGTTTCATGTCATGCAAACAAAGAAATTTTCATTAAAATTGTGGCAAATAAAAATACTTTTTTATTAAATGTTTCGTATGAAATGTTTCGTTATTAAATTGAATATACATTCAAAGAACCATAAATTTGTTTTTGCTCATTTTAATTGACTAAATTTCTAAGGCCAGTGTGGAAATAGTATGTGATCACTATTTTTTGCCGAAGCATTTTCTAGCACTGAAACAAAAACGTACTCAGTTGTACAAGTTTTTGTCTTAAATATAAATAATTCGCATTGCTTCCAAGACCAAAGTAGCGGGGAATTACCCTATGATACATTAGAGCCAGTATATCTCCGCTTTTAAACTTAGATTTTGCGTTACTTGATATTGCAAACAAAATTTTAGTTTTATTTAATTTTTACAGTTTTTCTTGTTTCATAATGAGTATAAAGGTCCTCCATAATTGGGTTTTAGAACAAAACTCAAGATCCTAAAATTCAGACTCGACTTAAAAAGTAAATAATTATACGCATATAATTGAAATTCATCTTTACTGTACTGTCGGAGGAAAGTCATCTCCTATTTTTAATCTTTTTATGTCAAAGGTAAAAAAATAATCGTTTTTAAGAAGGTTTCCAATAATGATTTATAAAAATAATTTCCAGGTATTTTAAGTCCAGTGCACCTGAGTTTTCTGAAGAATTTATTCCCCTATGTTAAAGATACGCAATTTCCAGGGTCGAGTCGCTTAACTCTAAAGGGCAAAACGCCTTTAATTGAAAAGTTGATCGAATTTTGGTTAACAAAAGATCATTGTATCAGAGAATGCGTCTTTTTGCTACGTAAAAAATCGTACATAAAAGAAATTCAAAATATAAAAATCGATTGCTAGGATGGATTTGAGTTATCATATATTGACGGACCCAAAGAATGGTATCTTCAATTTCGTTGTTGATGGACGAACGTTGTTTTTCTGAATATACGGCAATGACACCAAAACTATCATTTTCTTTTTTTTAACATCATAAATATGGTAGCATCCTTTCCCCTATGCTTTAATACTTTAGTAACTTCATTGTCGTTGCTGACGCCATAAAATTGAGCGCTCTTCTCAGGTTCGGTGAGTGTTCTATATGTCAGGAGACATTTTTTTTTTTGTAGTAGATTACGTTTTAAACGGCAGTCCTGAGCACTGCAATTTACATTTTTGGCTAAAATGTATATTAGATGCAAAGGCGGAAGCAGCTAGCATTTATTCTTACTCCTTTCGTAGATCCTACAGTCGCTGGAGATTGGCGATGCGTAGAATGTCGCTGAAGACGTACGTCCTCATGTGCATTTGTAAACAATTGCCTTTGAGCGGTTTCGACAGTCTTTTTCAAAATGGGGTGCAGTGGTTGGCAGCATTATAATTTTTTCTTTTTTCAAAATGCGAAAAATGTAAGCGGCCTGACAGATGGATGGTGTTGAACAATATAGTTACGATGTTTTCGCTTGATGTAAATGCTCGTTGGCAGAGAAAATAAAGGAATTTAATTGGATCATGCAAAATCCAACGAAATCATCTAGGGAATTTAGTATAGGAATTATCTTTCAAAAAGCATGCCAATAATTGATGGACGCTTTTTTTGTTTGTAATTTTGTGGAGGATTTGGCGAACGAATAAACCATAAAAATGAGCAAAATTGCAAATAATTATGGGACAAATAATTAGCCGCTTTTGTTAATGCCGTTTCGGTTTCGTCTTCCAATTTTAATGTTGAGTTGCTTATCTAATGATTTCATTAAATTTTAAAAGGTATTCTCTTAAAGAAAACTAATATTGCACTGAAAAACAAGCATGACCGGTTCTAAAGATTTTCCCTTTACACTAAAGATTTTTGGTATTGATTCGCCTGCCAAAAAAGATGGAGAATTGAAAGTAAACGATTTTGAGAACAGCAATTATCTATTAAATTTGAGTTTGCGTACTTGATTCTAGCGGCAAAAAATGTTAACCGACAACTGTAACTTTCTGAAAAACCGACTCGACTTCAAGTAGAATATTATGATATGTTCAAGTAAAAGAAACCTTTGGAAATAAGTATTGAAAAAACAGCATAATGTTTTTGACACATGCTTTGTAGTTCAGATTTCAAAATAGTCAACAAAACTTAAAGACGATTTTCATGAATTATAAAAAAATTTTTCTAGAGATTATTAAAATCCCGAAGTTCCACTTTATTCAACGCCACCGTTGTTACAACGGTAGCATGCCCGTCTTGCATATCACAGGGTTCGTGGGCTTCAAACCCAGTTTCGACCCAAAAACAAAAAAAAAAGTTTTTCCAAGCGGTGAGATTATCAACAACTCAGTGAATACTGTGTCATTTCTGAGTGTTGGCAAAAAGCTTCTCTAAAGTGGTTTCACTGAAAGGTGGAACGCCGCTTCGGACTGGCTGCTATAAAGGAGGCCACTTGTCGTTAAAGCTTAACTTAGAATTGGGCAGCACTCAGTGATATAGGGAGAAATTCACCAATGTGGTATGCACAATCGACTAAATAGTCTTAAGTGTGCCTATATATGGGGCAGTCACTATACCGAACCTAACCTACCATCTTTAAAATCGAATTCACGCTTAACAAAAAACGACTTCAATTGATAAAGTTTATCCACTTTTGAGTAAGGAAAAAACCTTTATATGCAGAGAAATGAAGTTTTCCGATGCTAAGCAAAATTCGCATTCGTATTTTCATGGACTGCACGGCAAATAATTTTTTCAGTGTCGTGCATTACATGTGCCAATTACTATTTAAAACATTAAAAAAGCAAGGATTGAATCTAATATTCAATACAGAGCCAAAAAAATTGACGTCAACAATATTCGTCTAATAACTTCTGAGCTTGATTTTCGTATTTATTCTGAGGCCTGAAGTTACAGAATCAATTTTAAAGACTATAAGTAGAACAAAGAAAAGAAATGAACTAGTATTTTTTTTGAAATATAAAATAAATATAAATAAAACCCCTTGAATACCCTACGTAATCAGGAAATTTATGAATTCTTGTCTTCTAAATCCGTTTATATTTTTTATGAACAGTTCTGGTTTTTTGATCTGTGGAGAGTAAATACAGAATCACGATACAGACGGACGACATCACATTCCTTGATTCAGGTATTGAGCATACAGACTCGCTTAATTATTTATGGAAATTGCGCTTTATCAAATCGAATACACGACAATAGAAATTCATTAAAATGAAATTTTCAGTTTAACAGCTCATAAACATATGTGACTTCAACACTCGCATACAGTTTCAACAATTATGACTGGCTTCGACCGTATCCAGGCGAAATAAAAAACCAGCTCTGCCGTCCTTTGGTATTAGATGTTTTAACGTCCTCTGGCCTATGTATGCTGGTCCTTGGCAGTGGAGCTAATACGACGAATGGCAGTCAGAATTGGTGGAGTAGGGGAGGGCGTAATGGCGTCTACACTTTGGAATTTGAGGCAGCACAATCATCAATAAATTTATAATTTAAATATATAACGATTTATGTTAAATTTCTGTTTAATAAATGCAAAAAAGATGAAATGCCAACAGATACAGAGAACCACAACAATATGCGAAACTGATAACAAAAGCTTGAAAATAAATTGTCAACACGGAATTTCTTAAACATGCCCCGATTGAGGTATCCCGCTGCGAATCTTCGATCACCAACTCGATCAATGACAACGAGTGTCTCAAGTTCTTGAGGCACAATATGCGTTTTAAATTTTCAGACAATCCCAACACAGGCCGCTTGTCATTGTCATTTAATGCTGGAAAATTATCTCCCAGCCGGGAAATTCGAATCTTTATAAAAAAAGTGGGCCAATTATTGCGGAATATTTCACAGGAAAAAAAAGTAAATCCGAAAATTAATTTTAACGAGGGTGGTATTTATGTAGCCTTTTTATTTATGGTTAGTGTGGTACATGGAATGTGTGCAAACTAAAGAAATGTAGTTTCTAAAATCGAGTACGTCTAACGTACACCTGAAAGATTTTGTCTGTACACTGAATGACTTTGGTATTGATTCCGAGACAAAGAAGCGGAAACTGAGATAAGGACTCCACCGTCGGTGCAACATGGTTAGCATGCCCCGCCTTGCATACACAAGGTCGGTGAGTTCGATTCCTGCTTACGACCGAACACCAAAAAGTTTTTCAGCGTGGATTATCCCCGCGACCTCAGTAATCAGGCTGGTGACATTTCTTGAGTGTTGGGCAAAGCTTCTTCTAAGTGGTTTTCAGCTGCCAATAGTGGAACGCTAAATCCGGTTCGGAACTCGGCTACAAAAAGGAGGTCCATCTGTCATTGTGCTTAAACATGGAATCGGCAGCACTTACATGGGGAATCGGGCCAGTACTTGATTCTAGGGACAAAATTTTAATTTACTCTTTTTTCAGCACTTTTTTCTTTCGTGTTCCTACCAAATTCTTATCGAAATATATTTAACGAAACCAACTTACATTGTTAAAATTCAGACTCGGCAACGTAGAAATTAAATGCTTATGTTTCAACGTAACAAAAATTTTTTTAAATTAAATACATTTATTATTTTTAAAGCGGCTTTTTTGCTTTGTAGTAAAAAAGTCAAAAGCAAATTTTTAAGGCTATTTATTAATTTTGAAAGATATTTTTTATGAACTATTAACAGCAAGTCGACTTAGTCACACAAAATTTTCTTTCAAGTAAGATACCCTAAGTTTAATGTCAAAATCTTTAACTATAAGGGACAACACGAACCTTCATTGAGAAAGGTCTATCATCTTCGGACAAGGGAAATAAAACTTTATATCAGAGAAAGGCTTCTCTATATCATGGCGAAGCAAATTCGTATTTTAAGGACACAAACATCTTTGCCATTAAACGACCAAGCGTTGCCAGAATTGTTTCACCCAAAAAACGCGGTAGATTTGCCAAAAGGCTAAAACAAGTCTAAAAAATAAGCTAGAAAAAAAAAAGCTAAATTTTTTTTGTAGCCAAAAGTTTACATTTTTGATCTGAAATTTAGCAAAATTAAAGGGCTTTTATTTGACTTAAATGCAACATTATTTTAATTGTATTCATTTTAATTCTACTTCCTGTGAGACCTATTTATAACAATATTTTAATCATAATTAGATCTGTTTGCGGCGTACTCGATAGCAATTTTGAATTACTATCACTAATTTTTACGTGGTAGTCCTTCGTTTAAACAGTTCACAGTAAAAACGATTTGCCCAGTAAAGAACTTGCAATTATCTGCCTGGTTAAACACCAACAAATCCAATTGTACTGAATTAGAAAGTGATAAAATATCTTTCGTTTTAATTGGTTTAAAAACCGGCTGAGAATTAAATGCTAAATTCGTGAAGGTAGTGCACTTCTACGCCAAAGAGAATAAAACCATTCTTAACTATCTTGCAAGGTGTTATACCTTGAATAACTTTTATTGGAAAAATTAACCTAAACAAACACCGATTGTAATCCGCGGTGATCGGCCTGCGCCGCTTGGCTTAGCGCTATTGTTGGTCCAATTTTCATAAAGTAAATCCATCCCATATAACGCCTCTAATGGCACAATTTTTTCTTAAGCATACACTGCGAAAAAAGCATGTCCGTTCCAAAGAATTTTGAAAGCGACTAAAATGAATTTTGGTATTCAACTCAGAATTGCGAAATTCATGATCGTTTTATTCAAAAGAGCTTTATATACGCGCTTAACGTACAAATTTAAATTTTTCCAATATTCAGACTCCGACTTCCAAGTAGAAATTATTCTATGTATAGGTTTTTTTAATAATAAAGTGTTGGCTCTTCGAATATGAATTGTGAGAACCAATGTTTCTTCTTGCGTGTAGAATATCTAAATTCATGAAACATTATTTTAAAATATTTAATTTGATAATAGGAATTTTTGCTGCCATTATGTTGCCTGATTAATAGTGACACCGTGGTTGGCAATGGTTAGCATGCCCGCCTTGCATACAACCAAGGTCGTCGGGTTCCGATCGTGCTTCCCGACGAACAACCCAAAAAGTTTTTTCCAGCGGTGGATATATCCGCACCTCAGTAAAGCTGGTGACATTTCTGAGGGGTTTTCAAAACTTCTCTAAAGTGGTTTGCACTGCTATGGTGGAAACGCTCGTTCGACATCGGCTATAAAAAGGAGGTCCTTGTAATTTGAGCTTTAACATGGAATCGGGCGCACTCAGCTGATAAGAAGAGAAGTTCAGCACTGTGGTATCACAATGGACTGAATAGTCTAAGTGAGGCTGATACATCGGGAGCTGCACATAACCTAAACGCTAAACCAATAGTGGACATCTTATAAGACTTTTAAATCTTTCAAAAAAAGCTCTTTTTTGCTAAAAAATAAACTTTAAAATTTCTATTATATATATTTTAATTATATATAATTTAAATATTTCTGCTTTTGCTCACCACATCGCCGTTACCTCAGCCTCTTAAACAAAAACAAGATAAGCATTTTAAGTCAATTCTAACACCGCAATTAGGAATGTTGATCAAATGTTATTTGCTTTTGTTTATATGCGCTGATGTTGGGGGGTCATCCAAGGGTAAATGTTTAAACCACTTTACTGTATCAATACCCCCGAAGTATGTAAAAGTTGTTTGGTATCAAGTAATTTATATAATTCACCTGATATGGTAGTAGAGTCAATCAATAATCGCAACCGCCTCTCCCACAGAAAATGTATACACGTTAGGGAGAAAAAGCAACAATCCATCCTAAGGGGAGGAAATTGGATCGTTCAAAAGGATGAAAAACAATTACAAAACAATCTATGTTTACAATGCAAAAGTGTAGTATGAAGTGGCGAAAAAAACGCAACACACACATAAGCAACCGACACCACAAGCATCCGTCCACCCCCTCGGCAATACTGGCTATCAATGGGAGCAAACCAGTGAGTGGATGTGGCCACCATAAAAGATCCCCAAAAAAAGAAGGGGGCCAGAGGGCAAACAAGAAGAAACAAACAATACCGGCAACAAAGTGTTCAACCAATTCTAAAACACTCATTCCTGAAATTCAACTATCCGGTTTCCTTAAACCAATCAAAAATGGGCAGAAGAGGTAGTGTGTGTATATGTGTGTGCTGGAGGTTGGGTGAGTTGCTTGTTAAGAACATGAATTAATGAAATTGTTATTTGAGATTGAAATGGTGAATGTTGTTTGCCATAAGTCCAGGTCCGCGGTTGTTATGAGTTATTGCCACTGCAATAGATGGTCTAAATAATTCTGGTAAAACTTCGGCAGAAAGCAGTATTGAATGAAACATCAACTCGAAATGCAACATATAAAAATGAATTAATTGCCAACCATAAAAACTAATTTGTGTGTTGTAAGCAATTACCCAAAAAAATGCTCCCAGTACCGAAGAAAAAAATTAGGTTTCCATTTACTTCTAAATTGTATACTATTGGAGGTCAACACTACACGGAAACGAAAAAGACTGTTTTTCATATGTTTGGTTGTAAAAATTATATGTTTGGAAACTAAAATTTTTTAACGACAATATTTTTTAAGTGCAAGCAATAAAAATGTTCATAAACCAGCAATAACATGTTTGGGACCATATATGTTTAAGTAACATATTATGTTTTGCGACATAATACTGTTTGTAAATAATATGCTTAGATGCAAACTTATAATTAATTTAGAAATAGCCATATACAACATTTATATGTGTTTAGAAAGAAAAGACCTAGAGAGTTGCTGCAAGTAAAATAATGGAGGTAACCAATTGGCGCCTTAACCCTCTAATGCCCCAATTTTTTTACCAGCTGAATTAAATATTCAATGTTAACCGACACAAAAGCAAGAAAACTAAACAAGAAAAAATTATATGGTAAAAATCCAAATATATGGCTGAAAAGCCCTATGAACAGTTTTAACGTAAGTTTTCTTTTATTTTATCGACATTTTTGCTGTCTTAAAGTTGCGTTTTAGCTAAAAGCTTCCTGATTTAACGGAGCCCGCCTAAAGGCGGAATTGGGCATTAGAGGGTTAAAAAAATATATCACAGCCACAAAGAAAAGAATTTCAATTAACATTTTTTTCTACACAGTGTATCGCCCTATGTGAAACATAAAGTATGTTACAGGAGAAATAATGTTTGAGGGTGTAGATATAGGCATGTTAAATCCATATTTCAATTACATATTTGCTCAATTATGATAGAAACAGCGGAGAGACCAATTCGCTCAGGTGGAGGCCGTGTACTTATCAAGAAGTACAGGAACAAAGCTAAATTTAATTTTAGTTTTATTTAACGCAAACTTTAAGAATTACGAATTTTCTATAAAACGCTAATTTGAAAATAATTTTAAAGTTTCGCAATTTAATTGCCAATACCCTCAGTAAAGTCTACCAAACTCATGGATCGACATAAGAGTTCAGGTTGTTGTTCAATTGTTATTACACCCTGTAATGATTGTTATGGCCGCAAATGCGTTTCTTAAGGACTGCTTTTTGCTGTGTTGTTGTGTTGTGGTTGTTTTTTTTGTAATTTTTATTGAAATCATGTTGAGTAATTGGCCATGTTCTCCCACACTCACCAATAATTTCGGCCACTACCGACCCCTTGGCCCCTGTCTTGGTTGTTGGCTTTTGTAATTTGCTCTAGACTGATGATGCTGTTTCCCGCGTCTTATTCTTCATAATCTTGCATCATACCACCGTCGACAGGGGGTTTGCTTTAAATATCTATTCCCGGAGTGCCAAACTATATTTGTATCTGCTGTCAGTTTGGTGTTTTCCGCTCGCCAAAGTGCTGGGGGATTAAGTATTTTAAATGCGGTAATAATTTATGGCCAAGCAATAAGGCGCATATTTGACGCAATTTTCAACCGAGGCAGAAAAGAAAGCCAAAGACAGCCAACCACCTCGTAATACAAGGACCTTTGTTTACTCCTTTAATCAAATTGGCTCTCAGTAATATATACTAGAAAGATATTCACATGTATTCTGCTAACTGATACTGCTAAAATGGCTCTATAAGCAGCAGTGGATGTCGCAAAGGACAATAGTACAAAGTGGTTGTTTTATTTCACTACTTTGTGGGTTAGCTGTTACCTGTGTGGTTGTTTGAGTTTTTGGCTAATTTGCCCATAAGTTGTGTGTTTGATTTTTATTTACCATTGGGCTTAATTATGTTGTCAGATATTTAACATTTATACATATGTCTCTATTTTAAAGAACCAGTCCACCAGTTGGAGAAGGTCGTCGTGGACGAACCGAGAGTCCATAGCAATCAACTTGGTGGGGTGGATTGGTGTAAATGTTTGAAGACCTTTATTGCTTTGGACATAAACATATCATGATTATGTGATAACTTCGAAAAGTGATTTGGATGTTAATTTTTAATTATTCAACGGTATGCGAACCATACAAGAAACAATAAAATGAACAATTTCGATTGTGAGTGTAAAACGTGGCCATTGAAATTTTAAATAATAAATGAGGTGGTAAAAGGCGGTTTTACCCAAAATTAGTAATTCAGATGAAGAGGCAAGACATAAAGAATCTGCACAATCCTTGACCAGAATAATGTTAAATCGAAAAAGAAAGTAATTGAAGATACTGTGATGAAGAACTGCATCAAATTTCTTTTGTTTAAAAATAATCGCACATGCTCGAATAGATAAGAGATTAGTTGATTTGGTTGCTGCAACATTTTGTTCGATACAAAATTCCATTTTTCACCTAGATGACATTATGATAGTTTTATTAGCATGTGCACCGAGCGAACAATGGTTATCGTGAAAATGTTACATGATACCAAAATCCTTAAGGGAAAGGTCAAAGTTGTTGGATCCAGTAAACTTTTTTTGAGTGTTAGAATATGATGGAAGCGTGCACAACCATGTGCTCCCCTTCTCAAATGCTTAACTAGGAAATATCAGGGTGCATACTGAACTAACCAATTAAAATGTTATGTTATACATTCAAATTTGCGCATTCTAAAATGATATTAATTTCAAAATAACTCATATAAATACTATTCGCAAATTTAAGGACAAAAAGATACCGTCTTAATAGTATTTATAGAAATATCGCGAAACCATTTCTACAACGAAAATTCTTAGAAAAAGTTTGAATCTGTAAATGGATAAAACGCTAATGGACTAATTTCTTACTTAGCAATCTTAACAATATCGTAATAACAAAAAAAAATTATAAATGAAATCGGAGTTTTCGATAATCACTGTCACATTGTAACAGAAATGATGCCACAATTCCAATGGAGAAGGCATTAACTCAGATCTTTAGGCATAACGGTTTTTCAATTATCTGCGCAAAATTATTTATGGGTTACATCCGGTTCTGG
>PGFW01006152.1:16304-26923 GCA_003123925.1 Haematobia irritans
TCTTACTTTTTATAGCGAGTTTGACCACTCGGAAAAGACCGCTCAGCACATCGAAAAAAGGTCATCCGGGAATTTTCGCATAACCAGTATCAGAATGTGCATCCGCGTATGGCCAACAAGGGCATCAAGGTTGATGAGCGAGGGACTTACTATTTATTAGCGGAGTTTGACCATCTTCGGAAAGACCCGCCTCAGCACATCCGAAAAAGGGATCCGGGAATTTTCGCGATACCAGTATCAGAATGTCATCCGCGTATGGCAACAAGGGCATCAAGGTGGTGACGAGGGACTTACTTTTTATAGGCGAGTTTGACCACTCGTAAGACCCGCCTCAAAGCACATCGAAAACAGGGATCGCGGAATTTTCGCGATTACCAGTATGAGAATGTTTATTCCGGGTTATGGCAACTAAGGGCAATCAAGGTGGTGACAAGGGACTTACTTTTTATAGGCGAGTTTGACCACTCGGAAAGACACGCTCAGCACATCCGAAAAAGGGATCCGGGAATTTTCGCGATACCATATTAAGAATGTCATCGCGTTTATGGCAACAAGGGCATCAAGGTGGTGGACGAGGGACTTTACTTTTTTAATAGGCGAGTTTGACCACTCGGAAAGACCCGCCTCAGCCCAGCACATCCGAAAAAGGGATCGGGGAATTTTCGCAGCATTCCAGTATTCAGAATGTCATCGC
This sequence comes from Haematobia irritans, assembly GCA_003123925.1. Lineage (NCBI taxonomy): Eukaryota > Metazoa > Arthropoda > Insecta > Diptera > Muscidae > Haematobia > Haematobia irritans. The sequence continues at coordinate 16,999 of PGFW01006152.1, forward strand.
GTATGGCAACAAGGGGCATCAAGGTTGATGAAACGAGGGACTTACTCTTTTTATAGGCAGAGTTTGACCGGTGTTTCTCATCTGCGCGTGAAAAAACCACTTAGAACCAGAAGTGTCACCAGACTTTTTGCCGTCTGTTCGGTAGAAAACGGCGATTTGAACCCCACGACCCTATGTATGCCAAAGGCCGTCATGCCAACCATTCCGCCACGGGGCTCGCCAAAAAAAAAAATATAATTCGCTTTAATTGTTGCATTCCATATCACCCATACTGTATACTAGGGTTCCTCTGAAATCGCCAACATATCGCATCAAGAGAGGTATACTGTCTGTCCGTCCGTTCATTCCATTTACTTTTTGTTCGCAACTCATAAACCACGTTATGACATTCGGTACTGATTACGATTTTTTTGGGGCATGTGATTTGATTTTTGCTACAACAAAAACAAAATCCCTCTTATGCTAAAGCATGTGGAAGTATAATTTGGAAATTATTTGGATTTTCTTTTTATTTTATAGACAGGTTAATTTGAAACTTTTCTTTGCACTCTCTCTGCTACAAGAAGCGGAAATATTTTTTATGCAAGCAATTGGTTGGATGTCTCCTTTTATTGAGTCTTCATTATTGGATGTATCTTCTGTGATCTCTTTTTTTGGGGGGTTCGTGAGTAATCTTTTTTTTTTTGTTTAATATTCTGGCCTAGTAATTCCTTACGTTATTTGTTATGAAACTACGCGTTGGCCATATACAAAAAAGAAAGGTTGAAATAACTGTGCTAATTAAACACGAATCGCTTTTGCCTTATTGATGAGGACACGACGGCCGTGGTATTATTACCCAAAGAAAATATCAATCAGTTAACGTGGATAAGGACAAAAAAAATATATATTTCATCACCTGTGCTACACTGTTGGAACGGGGTATTGTAAGATAAAAGTACATTGCTTGCAAACACCCAGAGACGACCGAGATAGTCACAGCGTGTATTTAGCCATAATGCTCTTTGATTTCGCACTCAAGCCCATGTCCGTTTTCTTAAACATTTTTTAATCAAAGTCTAGTCGCAATTGTAGTCCAATCTCTTTAAACTTGACACAAGTATGTGTTTTTGTCTTGAATAATCTTATTGGTTTTGGAGAAATCGATTCAGATTTAGATATACTTCCATATATATCTTTCGCTCAATATGAACTTATACCAGAAACCAGAGTTACCTCGTTTTGCATTTAAATATTGATTCTAGTTGAGAGATCTACAAATTTTGGTTGCAAAATCGGTTGAGATTTAGATATAGCTACCATATACATATTTCGCCAGAGCCATAGTTTTACTCCGATTTAAATTTTGCACAGGGAGTACAATTAACGTTCTTACTATGCATGCCAATTTGGTCGTTATCGGTTCAATTTAGATATGAGTTACCACATTTATTCTTTCGCCCGATTTAGAATACTATTACAATATTTTTCACTACGTTTACTTGACATTTTGCATAGAGAGTAGTATGATCCGTCGTCTGCTGAATCACGCTAACTCTGAAAGAAACAATCTATCGACTTGAAATTTTGTAAAGTACATTGTTGTTTGTCTGTAACCAGTTTATTGTGATTTCATCCGTTTTTAATGTTTTATACCCACCGCATCCATTGGGTACTTCAGCTTGTTGGCAGATCGAGGAACTCTTGCAGACTAAGGATGGGGTGCGTACCTGAGTTTTGAACATCCGGCCCTGGGTACATAGTCTCGGCTCTGAGGATTGCGTCTATTATGCTAGGGTGACAAGAGAAAAAGAAGTGGACGCGCTCGCTCATGTGTGCCGTTGTGTTTTATAATATGGAATTCAATTTACGGTCAGCTACGCTGCCTATCAATCACTCATAAATAGGAATTTGAGGCGAGCCTGCAGCTTGCCTGATCTTGAACTGGGGCTCTTCGCTAAACCTAGTCTAGTCTTGCCAGTTGGCAGGCTCTCTTTCCGCCCGGTGCTTATGCGGCGGTGGATGGACTCCGGAGAACAGGATTTAAACCTTGTAGCTTCATCACCGCTTCAGCTACATTATCCTCATGAATCCTGTTCAAAACCTGCTGCGTACGCTGCTTGACATCTAGAGCGATTCCTCCTGTTGATTAGCGCTGGTCGTGACTCTCGAGCTCTAGGAATTATTGTATACAGTCAAATCACTTACGTTGCTCCTCTGTCGCTGCTGGTTGTGCATTCCCATGAGATTGGTAGGTTCGCGTTATGATTTTACGCAGGAATATCAGACAACCCAGGAGGATCACTCATATTGACAACATGGTAGTTGTTCTTCGCACTAGGGTGTACTATTGTCTTCCCATACTATATGCTACATTCGGTACTAAGTCTCATGGGTCGTGTGGGCGTGCGGAGACACCTAGTCGACAGTGCTCGTTTAAGGGCAGCGCTATGACATTGCGTATTGAATGTTATTCCACTGCCGTATCACTTATCGTGCTGTGTTCCCCCTTTGTCCATTTTTGAGTTCACCATTACCCTGCTTAGGACGCATTTTCAGATAGTATTTCACACTGAGACCCGCGGTCTAATTGCACTATATTATAGTTGTACGTTAAACAAGTTTTCTCTTTTGTCCGCACCCCATAATACTGCGCTGGCAGAAGTACTTGAGACCTTGGTTTCTACCACGGAGGCTTGATTACAAATTTGCAGTGGCATGGTGGCATGACTTCTGAATCCTCTGAAAGCTTGATGTAGAATGTGACTCAGAATTCTTGGGGTAATTTGTCGGTCCGGAATTAATTTCGCCATCGACACTAATTATTGAACTGTGCTGCTGAGGATTTGGTTGGGGGGTGTCCTCAAGTTTTCTCGCAGTGAAATATAACTGGAAGATTAAGCCTAATGTAGACATTTTAATAACGATTCGCAAGATGTCATTCAACATTGGCCAGATGCAAGATTATTACAGTTTATCGCATATGATACAATCTCGACGGCAGTCACGTGGGCGGGGGTCGGAAATCGAGGACAGGGTGCTAGAGTGTTTAAAACAGTGCCGGGAGGTATCACCCCACCCTTGGGGAACTGCCCTGTTTAACTCTACGTCGGAGGCGGCTTATCGACTATTTACGTATTTTTTCCCATTCTATATCGAGACACTTCTTACGTGACCGAAAGTTAACATATTTTTTAGTTTGTGGATTTATTGTTGAGGTGGCGAAGTATCCTCAACACATATTACCTCTTTCAGCACAATCGCAGAGACGCGGATATAGTGCAGCTCTGGCCAAAGTTCAAAAAGAGAGTGGATCAGTTATTCCTTTTCTCGATGTCCTCAAAATAAGTGTGGCCTGGGTATGCGTTGACCGTACTCTAAAATGGCTTTTTCGAATAGTGTGCGCGAAGCGGCCACGGAGGACCGTCCTAATGGACACGGCCTTGGGCTGATTAAGTCCCCTTATTGATAACTGGTGGTCAAATACGTATGTAATACGGCTTTGTGCTTTCGTTCGTACTATGCCTACTCTTACGGAATCCATGTTGATGGTGGGCCAGCTGGAAAATTCTCCACAATGGCTGCGGGAGGAGTAATGCCTCAAGTGTCTTTGGCTACCGATTGTTTGCGGTATGCAAAGAGTCATATCGAGATTAACTCTGTTCTCTGTACGGAGTTTCACTGGCCTTCATTTCTCAATCTTTTGCCTGGTGTTACTCAGTTTATGAGATCAATCTTCCATCTTCCTGACTATACGGTATATGTAGTGCGATATTAGCGCATTGAAGAATTGCTATACAGCGGAGATTGCATGTCACATTAGAAAGAAATTCGTCCCTTAGGCTAATAGTTTCCTCTGTTCGATTTCACGAGTAACAGCATTGGATCAGGTCTCTGGGGGTCAGCGAGTTAAGTTGCCTACGTGTTTGACACTTGAATCATCTGTCACGGAAGATCATTGTATGTGCTACTGTGCCTTATCTCTTTTTCTCGTCTATCTCACTGCTCGCGATGTGACTTGCGCAAACTGCTCCGCGTTGAAGTATTTTGGCGGAATCTCTTCGTATCAGTCACAGTAACGTCGCAGAGCAAAGAGATTAGACTGGAACTTATTCGCTCACACAATATGCACTGTTTCTTAGTAGGTCAGGAAAGTGTTCGAGAGGGCCTCTAAACTGTTGACCACAACTCTACCAGTCCCTGCTGCCTAAGTTACCATTGCTTCAGTGCTACTAACCAAGTGTCCGCTTTGTGCTCTGTCGACTATCTTTACTAATCTCTAGATTTAAGTTCTCTATTGCTAGGATCAGCAGGGACTAGCACGACGGCGTTTCAATCACGCTCGTCTGCTGAAGTGCCGCCGCTTCGGCTGAGGAAGTTGGGAATCACTTGGGAAATTCGACCAGCGGGTATGAAGCGAGCGCTGCTGCGTTGATGATGTCTCGGAACGCCCTCTGGGCAACATAAACATGAGAGGGGGACGGGAGCTCACTGAAGCGACGATGGGTGTATTCTCTGAAGCCTTCCCAGTTGGCTTCCTTTTGATTAATAAACAAGTAATTGTCATCAATGTTGGTCGGATTGTATTCACAGTTGCCACAGTTGGTAGAATTCTACCAAAACTGGTACATTACTTACTGTTTGGTAGATTGGTAAAATTGCATATGTTTTGGCAGAGTTTGAAAAATATTCCTCTCCAACTAAGAGGTAACTCACAACTTTTTTTTGACACAATTCTCTATAGAAATAAAATTTTGACAAAATTTTTTATAGAAATAAAATTTTTCTTATTATTAATTTTGTTCATCTTGAGGTTATAGAAACAATCGATTATGATCTGTTTTAATAGAAACAAGTATATACGGCCGTAAGTTCGGCCAGGCCGAATCTTATGTACCCTTCACCATGGATTGCGTAGAAACTTCTACGAAAGACTGTCATCCACAATCGAATTACTTGGGTTGTGGTATCTTAAAACTGCTTAACATCGTTTTCTAAATTGTGAGTTAGTCCATACACTGAAAGAACAGTGAACCCACCAGGAAGAAAACTTTCGGTTAATTTTAGAAAATTTTAAATTTTTGTAGAAAATTTAACTAACAGTTTTACAAACGTTGGCATCACGCCGATGTCATTAAAAATAAGTAAATATTTTTCGACAAATTCAAGAAAATTTATTAGACATAACTAAGTTTTTTCACTTGTTAAAGAAAATTTTGTAGTTTGAAAGAAAAATTTGGAGTTCAAAATTGCAAGAATGTCTTTAGTGATATATGAAGTTCATGATTCAAAATGCGTCAATCATTAACTTCGTCAATCATGAAAAAAAGAAAATTAAAAATTTTCTTTTTTTTTTGCGTTTTAAATTTCTTCCTTCAAATTAACTTCCAGGGCACAACTTCTAGGCAATGCAAAGGATACAAAAGGGGAGTACTTCCGTCCTATGACAAGCCATGTAAAATCATTGGAGATGATCAAGTTTGCACTTAACTCCGGAATTGGATCACAGATTGGGGATCCAAACTACTTTTTTGAAGACTCTTTTTTGCTGGGATTAAGCACTCTTGAGAGTATATATTCGCCTATGATTATTCTCTTGTGCAAGTATTCCGACGTATGTAAAATTGGGCTTGGGTCCTGTTGTTGCACAGTGAGCTGCCAGTGCTGTTTGTTTTTTGTGCTAGCGTCTTGTCTATAGTGTTAAGGTATGATTTATTCTACGGAAGGCTTGTCTTAAGTTTGGTCATTGTTAAATTAAACAAGTATATATCATTGTAGTGCCAACATATGCCATTGGGCATATGTTGGACTTGTCTCCATTACATTTAATTTTGTACACTATGTTACTCCTGTCCTCATTCTTTATTTTTGACTTTGTGATTGCTCGTGCGTGATGCAATTTGAATATTGTCTTTGTTATATATGTCCGAATTGAAAAAACGTTCTGAGAATCCTTCGACGTAAGTCATGGGTTTGTATGACTTATCCTTTTTATGTTCCGGCTCTTCAATTGTCTTATTTTTAATGTTTTCGTCAAGTGTTTTATTTTTAACGCGATTTATTAGTCTGCTTATTATTCTATTTGGAAAATCGTTTGTGGTCAATATTTGTCTTATCTTTATTTCATTCTCCTTGTGGAATTCTGCATCACTTATCCTTAAGATTCGATCTATAAAATTGATTGCTGTCATATGGATTATACTTTTATTGTGTTTTGAATTATAATTTATTAGTCGTCCAGTTGCTGTTGGTTTTTGATACCAATTCAGCCTCAAACAATTATCATCTCTCAGTATGTTACAGTCTAAATATGGTAGCTTGTTATCCTTCTCTAACTCCATTGTAAATTGTATTTGACTGTGGAATGAGTTTAATGCGTCAAGAGTCCATTCCACGTCAGTTTTCGTTACTATCGCAACGATGTCGTCAACATATTTTGTTATAATTCGAGGTTTCGGTATATTGCTAAAGGAAACTTCTAATATCTCTTCTCTTATGTCAGAAATTATTGGAGATGCCGGAGATCTCATTGGCATTCCTTTCAATTCTTCATAAGTCTTATATTCATATTTATTGAAAATTGTGTCAAAGTTCATATGTCTTATCTTCATATTTGAAGTACCTACTGTCTTTGATACAAAATAGTGCTAGTTCCTTGAAAATATCACGAGGTATTTTTGTATAATTTTTGATTAAGTCCCATTTCTTCTCAATCATTGCAATGGCTAGGTTTACCGGTATACTGGGAAACAGTGATACAACATCAAACGATATCAGGATTTCATCATCTGTTAGCCTTACATTCTTAATCTTCGTTTTAAAGTCAATCGCGTCTTTTACATTGTATTTTGAATCTTTGGTGACGTTCTTTAAGATACTAGATATATATCTGCACATCTTATACGATGGTGCATTGATCGATGAGCAAATTGGTCTCAATGGTGTTCCTTCCTTGTGTACCTTCGGAAGGCCGTAAATCCTTGGGGCTATAGCAGTTTTACTCGTCAATTTATTCTTTTCCTCGATGCTGATTAAGTTTTCTTTATATAATTTTTCCACTAATTTATTATTCTTGGTTTGAAATTTCGATGTTGGATCAATTTTTAACCGTTTGTAACTACACATGTCGTGTATTATCGCATGCATTTTGTATAGAAAATTTATGTAGCATTTCATAGTTGGAGAGGAATATTTTGCAAAATATTCTAAAACATCAAGAATTCTACCAATCTACCAAATAGTAAAAAATCCGCCATTTTTTGGTAGACTCGTGTTCATAATTGTATATAGATAGCCCCCATATAAAGCGATCCCCCATATTTCAATTCTGGTTCTATAATTACAGCACCAAAGTTCTTATCGGTTCGTAATTATTTCTTCCCTATATATACCGGTCAAGAATTGGATATATACGTATTTAATCGACCTTTTTTTGTCTACTATATATTCCGCATGGAGTAACTTACAATTTAGAAGATGATTTAAAAAGTTTTAAGATGCCTTGCCATCGGCCGCAAAGATATATGAATGGATGACCGTCTTTAGATAAGAAACAAACAATCCATTGTGGAGATAATAGTAGCTGGACTTAGAGATATAGATATAATTAGAAACATAATTATCATTGATATATATTTATAGAGATTTTTATACAACAGAAAGAGAAGAAAATCAATAAATGAGATCTGTTCCTATTTTTTTATTGCTCCTAGACTTAAAGCTAGAGTAGGCGCGAAAATGTCTTTTAGTTTAAAGGAGCCGCATATTTGGCTGGTATCGAATACAAAAATCCCTAAGGGAAGGTCAACATCTTTGGATCAAGTATTTTTTTTTTTTTTTTTTTGAGTGCAGTGTAAACCATTTCGTTATATAAGCAAGAAGAGGCTCGATGAGTCCACAGCAAAGAATGGCAAGAACACTGAGCCAAGAAGGAGACATGTTGGACCAATTGTATGGCAAAGGTTAAAACTACAAGAGTTCATTAAGAGCCGATCATTTTAGCATCGGGGAAGAAACTTAAAACGACGCATGTGCTGGAGCCTCCTAGCCATGCGTCGTTTATAAAAAAAGATCCCTAAATCAAAACCATGCACCGAAAAGCGAGACTCATTTTCATGCTCCGAAAAAAAAAACTTAAAGATATCGACTCATCTGCAATAGATAACCAATGAAGTCAAAAAAAGGTCGATGGAAAAGTGTACGACCAAACAAAAGAATTTATTAAGGACACGGCTGGCAAATTTGGTGGTAAGGTAATGCGAAGGAGAAATCTGGTACTAATTTTAATGGTATAGGTAAAAGATTCAGACCTCATCAATAGCTCCAATTCGCTTTCGAGTACGGTAAAAATATTTAGTGGTCAATAGAATATCTACTCAGCAGAATTTTTTGGAAGGTGGGAAAATCAATCTGTATAAGGTTGTGGACACACCAGGTAAATATTTGCCCAAAATGATTGTCAAACTTTTTTCAGGAGCACTTTCAAAATATCTGGATGCATTTATGCAGAAATACTCTTATCGGGATGTAATGTATCCAATATGAGCTAAAAATGTTTGCTGGTTTAAATGTGGCGACGAATTATTTTTTTGATTTCTGTCGAATATTTGCCCAGTGTGACCACACCGTAAGGTAAGAAAGAAATATTGGATGCAATGATTAGCATGCGCGCCTTGCATACAAATGGTAATGGGTTCAAACGCAACGGCTTCAAGTAAAGGAGAAATAATTTCTTAACAGAAGCCACACTGAAGATATTGGGCACAAGGAGACAAAGGAAAACTAAGGATTATTCTAAAGAGGATAGAAATGCGGTGGAACCAATTTTTATATTGGCCGATATTAGGGCTCCATTTTTCCGTGTCTTAAACCAATGAGATTTTGTTCTTCTTTTTGCCACGAGATGTCTTTCTCAAAATAAAAATGACAAGACTATATTAAGCCGGGGTAGTTTCTTCAAATTTAATTTGGTTTGTTCGTCGTGGCGTCAAAAATATTTCTATTTCAAATTTATTGAGGATGCTTAAGCTTCATAAAAATATTGTTAAAAATTCAAAAAAAAAAAAAAATAGGACCACAAACGAAACTGTGGCAAATTTTAACACCATATATTGGCGGACAGATGGACTTCAATAGCCAGGCTCTGCAATATACACTAAAATATAAATAATCCAGATCAATTCCTGAAAATAAAACAACAACAAGATAATATTATTTGAGTTTCATTAACTGCCAAACAAACTAAAAAAAACTATTGAACCACAATGAAATTTTTGGGTCAAGATTCTTAGCAACGAATATCACGGCTCTCTGAAATTTCCCCTATACCTAGAGCATGCAAACAGGACGATAGCTCACTGGCTTTTATGTACTTCGCATCGTTTGACAACTTTATTTTTTTGTGCTTTTTTGTTTTCATTGACCCAAAAAAACATTTACCAGCGCGCTTTACATAGTGAAAAACAAAAAAATTGCCATTGATATGCAGATTTATAGCAACGACAATACAAAGGACATTAACTATATATATTTATTGTACGAATAGAAAAACAAAAACACAAACTTAGAGGAGAAATATACCAGTGAGCAAAAACTAATCCGAGGCATATATGAAAAAAACGTCCCATTGGTAAATACAAGGAAGAAGGGAACCAGAATAAAGACCACCATCATCAACAATAGAGCACATTGGCTTATGTTTCATAATAATCCTTGATCTCAATATTCTCTGACGTTTTTAGTAGGTTCACCATTTTCACGTCCTTTTTCTGGTTTTGTTCTTAAGGGAGACAAAATAATATAATCCATCCCAGTTTAATTTTCCTTCAACAACATCATCATCGTCTGCAGCAGTAGTATCATCACGGTTGCCACACAAATAAACCTCTGACCAAATTATCTATATAAATAATATTTTGATAAAATTTTCTATATAAATAAAAGTTTG
>PGFW01006153.1:0-11494 GCA_003123925.1 Haematobia irritans
CTGCAATGAAACACAATACTTACAGTGTAACAATATCAGCATTACGTTGTTCCACCGCTATATCCAAAGGCTTTTTACCATCATGGGCTTCTAAATCATATTTGGCTTTATGTTTAAGTAACAAATATACTTGGGCTATAAATCCTTTCTCTGTGGATATGTGTAAAGCACTATATCCATTATCGTCTACAACATCTATGGGGACACCATTTAGTAATAAATATTCACAAGCCATAACAGATCCCTGTAACATAAGAACAATTATTAAAAATAGAAATGCCCAATTGGTCCTACATAACCACCATTTTATCATCTTATACCCACCGACAATACTGCTTGGTGTAAAAACGTCCGATTGTGATCTTCCGAATTACGCCAATTTTTATCAGCACCTAATGCAAATGCCATACACATTACTGGTAAATTGTGTACAGCAGATGCCTGATATAACATGAGATTCGCATCCAGCTTTGAAAAGGGCACTTCATATATCACCTCTGGTTCATTTTCACCTTCAGTCGATTCTTGATCTGATCCCAGTATACCTGGCGTTTCATAGGTTTCCAAACCTAAATCTTCACCAACTATTAGAAGATCTTCACGCGATATGCTTAAAGACATTGATGGTATATTTATGGATTCATCGTCATCGTCATCATCCTCGTCATCAATAACAGGATCATCGGATGATTTGGAACTTGAACGTTGACGTTTGCGTTGACGATGGCGACGTCGGCGAAACTTTTTAACCGCCCATTTACGTGTACCCCCAAGAGATAATGTTGCTCTTTTGCCAATGTCATTGCCACCACTATCAATAGACAATACCTCCGCTGTCTCACTTGAGAGATATTCCGATGGCTTGGGCATACCACAAACAAATCGTTTCTCAACATATTTTGCCTTTATCCAAGCTTCACGAACTGCTATTTCACAATTTTCGGTGGCTGGTTTCAATTCGGAGTTTTCACCTATGCGTGCCTCATATATACGATTGACCACAGCATTCCCCAGCTCCATCATTACTTTTACATTTTCTGTTTCCCATGCATCGAGCGTCAACGATCGCACTTTGCTGTAGTGTACTCCTAGACTACGGTGAACTCCAGAACATTCAATACACAATGTTATGCCTAAATTAATGGAAGCCCATCGTGGATCTGTGCCACGACAATCGCAGCATATCGAATTGCCCGGAATTTTGAGGAATTGCTCCCAATGTCTGGAAATAAAGGAAAAAGGATATTACACTCAATTTTACGTAATAATAATAATATAGAAAAAATGTCACAGATATTTTTCAATTAAAATCTTAAAATTATTTATAAAAAAATGAATACAAAAATCAGTGAATCTCAATTGATTCAATTAAATTATTAATTGCAACCAAACACCATTTCTTTTGTGAAAGTAACAATATTTTGCCACGTAATATATTGCTGATGAGCTAATTTTGGCTTTAATGTGATCTATTTGGTATAGTAAAATGAAATCCATGATGGCTGAAACGCGGTGATAGGAATTGTAATTAGAATCGCAAAGCCGACTTCAAATTTTGATAAAGTCGACATTGGACTTTTTCCGTTTTGCAAAGGTCAACATTTTCAAAATTTGGAATAATCCACTTTCGACTATTTATATTATCGAAAAGTCTACTTTTGGCTTACGTGACTTTACAACTTTTATGAGTAATGTACAGTAAAGAAAGAGTGATCGATTTTGGTGAACGTCAAAAGGCAAAGCCGCAAATCCATAGAGCTAATGCTGTGTATTTGGAAGGACCAGCTGGGTGTTGTGTACTATGAACTTAAACCGAGTGAAACGAGTTTTGTATCGAACTCATATGATGCGTTTAAGCCAAGGCAGTGGCCTGATAACCGGCCACAATACCTCTGTAAAATAAATAAATATAAATAATAAAAATTGTTTCATTTCTCTTTTGGACGAAAATAACGGTACTTAAAATTTTTCTTTTTAACGCACTGTTAGAAAAATATGTTTTTCATATGTTCCGATATAAACAAAATGTGTTTCGGGCACAATTTTAAAACACAATATATTTAAATGCAAACATGTAATGTTCCTAAACTAACACTAAATGTTTGGGACATCTATGTTAATATGTTAGAATATATTATGTTTGTGGCATGAATGTTTCATAAAAATCATATGTGTGAATGCAAACATATATAAATTTACAAATTTCGACTAAACATACATATGTTGTGATATTTTATTCAAAGCGACAGAGAGAGTATAGAGAAAGAAATAGAGATGGAAACCGGGAGAGTTGACGAAAGATATCAACATAACAGCGAAAGAATCAAACGAGAACAATTTCTGTGAAACCGCTTGTATGTTGTTTCGGAAAATTGTTTTATGATAAGGCCAAAAATTTGATATGCTTAAGTCTAAATATTATTTAATTTGAATAAAGAGAATAGACATTCGGAACCAAGAGAATAGACATTTGAAAAACAAACAGCATATGTTTTCGCCTTGAGAGCACCATTTTATGTATGTGTGGACATGTGTTTTGTTTATCATTTTGGCATTATGGGCACAATTTTTTTTCTTGGTTCATTAAAAGAAATCAGGGGTCTTCATAAAAATAACGAAAGGGCACTATACTCTTTTTAGAGTTGGGACAGTAAAATGAAATAAGGAGGAAATAGTGAAAAATTACACAGTAAAATGTAAAAAAACAAAGTTTTGTTCCTCTTTATTAATAAGTACACACAAACAATTTTTTTTCTGATTCAATCACGAAATTAATTGATCCAATTAATTTTTTAATTGAAATGTCTTCAATCACAGAATTGATAGTATCAATTAAAAAATTAATTGACAGTCAATTAAAAAATTAATTGATCCAATTAAATATTTAATTGATACTATTAATTTGTGTGATTGATTTTTATTTCAATTAAAAAATTTGTTGAATCAATTAAATTTTTAATTGAATATTTTTTAAAACTCAATTAAGATTTTAATTGGAAAAATTTTCGTGAAATTTTTTTCTGTGTAGTCCACGACGGACACCTTCAAATATAAAAGCGGGCATTAAATTCGAGTTTTGCAGCTAAAACAATTTAAAAAGTTTATTTTCTTTAAAATGAATTATTAAAGAAAAATAAAAGGCATTTTAGAGCGACGGTGTTAAATGCTAGTAAAAAACTGTTCACGCCTAACTAAATTTATGTTTATATTATAAAATTATTTATGTATGTTTATACTCGACTCCACGTTCTTCTTTTGTTAGAGTTTTTTGTTACAAAATTGTTATTTTTGCAATAAAAAAATAATATTTTATCCAAAAATCAGTCAATTTTGTTTATATCAAGCACTGTTACTGACTATAAATCTTTAATAATCCACATTTCGAAGTTTCATTATAAAAATTTAATATAGTATAAATATAAATGTGTAAATTAAAAATAAAAAGTGTTCGGTCGGAGCAGGGATTGAACCCACGACCCTTTGCATGCAAGGCAGACATGCTAACCACTGCTCCACGTGGCAAACAAATGTATGTTTCTGTTAAATAATGTTATGTTTGCATGGGCTCGTGGGCGCTGCAAACTATGCTATATAAATGTAATTTATAACGATAATTATCTCCTGGTGACTATAACAGCTACGTAATCCAGTGGATAGTGTGTTGGCTTACAAACTGTATGGTGCTCAGTTCGATTCTCCGTGCAGGCGAAGGTTAGGTTAGGTTATGTGGCAGACCGATGTATCAGGCTCACTTAGACTATTCAGTCCATTGTGATACCAGGCGAAAGGTAAAATTTAAAAAAATGTATAAAAGTGAATAATTTCTTCAACATTATTTGTATTACAGAAAAAGGTGCCAAGAACTAAAATATTTCGTGGATGTGAAAATTACGAGTATGTTAGGCAATGAGCACAATCGTCTTTGGGAAAAATTCTTCCAAGCATATAATATTTTTGGGCTCAAAATGCTTCCAAACATATAATATGTTCACATAAAACAAACATATTAATGTTTCGGCAGTATCCAATAATATATGTGCTTCCTGCAAAATATGTTTGGAACATATGTTAAAGAAGCGATTTTTTTTGAGGGTGCGATGTTTAGGTGACTCTATGCTATGATTATCACTAACGATTTTGTCGCTAAACACCAATTCGATGTACCGTTATATGAAATTTGTAATGAAAGTTCGAAGTTCAATAGATAATAGTTATATGTACATTGTACATCATTTGCATTTTTTTTTTTCGCTGAAGAGTGCACAGGATCATTACAGTTTCGTTGTGAATAATAAATATAGATTGTAGGTGAGTTACATTTATTTTCTTTTTATGTATTCAGAAGAAATTTAGTGCAAATTTTTAATCTATAGTGAAAAATTCCTCCAGGAAGTGAACTTTCAAAGGAAGAACGCGGAAAAATTATCGGATTGGACCTAGCTTGGCAAAAAATTGGAGAAATTGCATCGGCGACAAATCGACACCGCAATACGATTAGCAACATAATGGGCGTATTCCAACCGTTGACCACAGGACAAAGCGACATATTCGCCAACTTGCTGCCAATGAAAATATGAGCTGCAAGAGAAATAAAAGTAGAATTGCGTCTGAATGTGACTAGGCAACGAATTCAGCATTTCACGATATAGTACTAAAGTACGAAAATAAAATTATTAAAACGCGGTTAACGTAACACCATAAAAATGCTCGTATTTCTTTTCTTGAAAAATACAAGTTTTGGGCGAAGAGTTCGAAACGGTTATATTTAGCGACGAAAAGAAATTTAATTTGGATTGTCCTGATGGCCATCACAAATATTGGCGACATTCTCGGTACCCTCGTCAAACTTGCGTGGAAGCGCTTCCACGGGGGTGGATCTCTTATGGTATGGGCAGCTTCAGGAGCACGAGGAAAATCTAAAATATGTTTTGTCCCCACTAAAATGAACGCAGAAATATATGTCGATTTATTGGAGAACAATTTAATAGATTTTGCAGATGAGTTTATTGGTGAAGTTTGGACTTTCCAACAAGATAATGCTCCCATCCATGTTGCATGCCTCACAAAAAACTCTTAAGTCTCCTGATATGCCTTTATTAGACTGGCCAGCGCTAAGTCCCGATCTAAATCGTATAGAAGATATCTGGGGCATATTATCCGCTAAGGTATTTGGGAAGTCCAAGCAATATACAACACCCAAAAAAAACTGAAGTCTGCAATTACGGCAGAATGGGAAAAATCGATATGGCAACTCTGAAAAACTTGATATGTTCTATGTCTCACCAAAGATAATTGAGTATAATAAGATTAAGCATTGTGCTCTTATAAAGAGAAAACAAATGTCAAGGTGTAGAGAGCTTTGAGAAAAAAATTGTTTTATTAGTCAATTTTTTCCAAAGCAGCTCTGCCCAGGAATAAATTTAAGACGGCAATATTCACATAAAACCATAATGAATATTCGCTTTAAAATACACATACGTTTTATTTTAATTTTCTACAATCGTAATTGCTTTTGTGGGTTTTTATTCAGAAATTTATGAAAAACACAAATGTTATGATATTACATTTGAGAGACACGCCGATGGGAAACGCATTGGTTGAGCAGCACTCTGATTCCATCGGGGAGGTCGAAAATTGGGTGTCTGATTGGTTTGCTTTAAAAGACGAACAATTTTATTGGCGTGATATTCACAAATTGCCAGCAAGGTGGCCAAAATGTGTAGAAAACTATAGCCAATACTTTGAATATTTTTACTTTCCCATTAAAAAACGCGCATTTCATACCGGTATTACTTATGTGTCGGACCAAATACCTCTAGATTTCCAATTTCAACCAAATAGGGAGATCGATCTATATGGGGCTATACCAAAACATAGACCGATACACACCATCTCCGTCAAACTCGTTTAGATTTCGCATTTCAGGCAAATTGGATAAGAATTGCGGGTGTCTAGACGCTCGGTTTGTAGGGAGGCTATATCAAAACCTGGACGCGTATAGTTCATCTTCGAACATGACATGCTTGTTGTGCAAAATTTCAGCACGCAATTACAACAGACAGACGGATGGATATAGTTATATATAGTCTTAGATTATCTGATCAGGAATATATGTACATCAAATAGTCGGAAACCCGTTTGCCACAGTTGGTACAATTCTACCAAAAAAGGTAGATTTTTTACTGTTTGGAAGATTGGTAGAATTCTTAATGTTTTGGTAGGTTTTACAAAATATTCCACTCCAATTAAGAGGTACTTCACTTTTTTATAAAAATAAAAATCAAATTTCCAATAGAAACAATTTTGAAAAAAAAAAACTGTTAAAAAAGAAATAAAATTTTGAGAAAATTTTCTGTAGAATTAAAATATCGTCAAAATTTTCTATAGAATTAAAATTTAGTCAAAAATTTTTTATAGAAATATAGAAATAACATTTTGACAAAATTTTCTATAGAAATAAAATTTTGAAAAACTTTTCTATAGAAATAAAATTTTTACAAAATTTTCTATAGAAATAAAATTTTGCAAAAAATTTCTTTTGAATTAAAATTTTGTAAAATTTTCTATAGAATTAAAAATTTGTCAAAATTTTCTATAGAATTAAAATTTTGTCAACATTTTCTATAGAAATAAAATTTTGACAAAATTTTCTATAGAAAAAATTTTTGACAAAATTTTCTTAGAATTAAAATACTGTCAAAATTTTCTATAGAATTAAAAGTTTGACAAAATTTTCTATAGAAATAACATTTTCACAAAATTTTCTATAGAAATAAAATTTTGACAAAATTTTTTATAGAATTAAAATTTTGCAAAAATTTTCTATAGAATTAAAATTTTATCAAAATTTTCTATGGAATTAAAATGTTGGCAACATTTTCTATACAATTCAAATTTGGTCAAAACTTTCTATAGAATTAAAATTTTGACAAAATTCTCTAAAATTTTTATAGAAAAAAATCTCTATGGAACTACAATTTTGACAAAATTTTCTATAGAATTAAAATTTTGACAAAATTTTCCATAGAATTAAAATGTTGTCAAAATTTTCTATAGAATTAAAATTTGGTCCAAATTTTCTATAGAATTAAAATTTTGACAAAATTTTCTATAGAATAAAAATTTTTATAAAATTTTTTATAGAATATAAATTTTGCAAAAATTTTCTATAAAAATAAAATTTTTCAAAAATTTTCTAAAAAAAAAATTTTTGCAAAATTTTTCTATAGAATTAAAATTTTCTATGCAATTAAAATTTTGGCAACATTTTCTTCAGAAATAGAATTTTGTTAAAATTTTCTATAGAATTAAAAATTTGTCAAAATGTTCTATAGAATTAAAATTTTGTCAACATTTTCTATAGAACTACAATTTTGTCAAAATTTTCTATAAAATTAAAATTTTGACAAAATTTTCTATAGAATTAAAATTTTGACAAAATTTCTATGGAAAAACATTTTCTACAAAAATTTGGTGCAAAGCTTCAAATTATGATTTTTAAATTTAAAGAATTAATATTTGGTCTAAATTTTCTATAGTTAAAATTTTGACAAAATTTTCTATAGAATAAAATTTTTGACAAAATTTTTTATAGAATAAAAATTTTGCAAAAATTTTCTATAGAAATAAAATTTTGCAAAATTTTCTATAGAATTAAAATTTTCTATGGAGTTAAAATTTTGGCAACATTTTCTATAGAAATAAAATTTTGTTAAAATTCTCTATAGATATAAAAATTTGCTAAAATTTTCTATAGAATTAAAATTTAGTCAACATTTTCAATTGATAATTGTTGATAAAAACGAGCTCGAGATCTGGATGATTAATTTTAATTTATTCAATATTTTCGTCTTTCATTGAAAGGCTTCCATCGGAAATTTTTCTGGCGTAACAAATAGAAAAGAAAATATATACACAATACAAATTACATGTTACATTAAAAAACACTCACGAAAAGAACAAAATTAAAATTAATCATCCAGACCTCGAGCTCGTTTTTATCAACAATTATCAATTGGAAAATCTATATACAGGTCGAATATAATAAAAACATCCATAATATAAGAAATAAAATTTTGTTAAAATTTTTATAGAATTAAAAATTTTTCAACATTTTTTATAGAAATAAAATTTTGTCAACATTTTCTATAGAAATAAAATTTTGTTAAAATTTTGCAAAAATTTTCTATTGAATTAAAATTTTGTCAAAATTTTCTATAGAATTAAAATTGTGCCAAAATTTCCTATAGAATTAAAAATTTGACAAAATTTTCTATAGAATTAAAATTTTGACAAAATTTTCCATACAATTAAAATGTTGACAAAATTTTCTATGGAAAAAAATGCTATGGAAATACAATTTTGGCAAAATTTTCTATAGAAATAAAATGGTAACAAATTTTCTATGGAAAACCATTTTCTACAAAAATTTGATGCAAAGTTCCAAATTAAGATTTTTAAATTTCATACATTTTTGGTAATATTTTTCTTAATATTTTTGGTAAGTTTTAGTTTTGGCCGCGAGTGGCAACCCGTGGTCGGAAATCGATATTTCTTTTCCAAATTCGGAAAAATCACGCATTACTAATATTATACACGGGTTCATTTGAATTGAAATGTTTCATTATAATTGGAAAACGTTTCAATTGATTTGAAAAAGGTATCTTTTGATTTGAAAGAGGATATATTTGAAAAAAAAATTAATTTTGAAATGTAAAGTTTCATATGATTTCAAAATGCTATAGATAGATTCAGCCAGCCAGATATGAGAAAAGGTCACCACTATAGTATATAAAGAGTATCAAGTGCGAATGTGTTTAGAGAATGAATCTGTATCAAAGTTTCGCGAATTTGTATGCCAGAATATTAAAAAAAAATTATATCATAATTGTGATAATATTGTAATTTTTGATTAATCTACTTTTTATCAACTACTTACATTTTCCTCTTTGCATTTTTCAAATGGATTGGTATTCATCTGATGATGAGGTCTGGAATGTTGTGAATCATGCTGGATTGGCGCTCCAATACTTTTTGCAATGCTGAAATCCACATTGTCAACATATCAGCTGAGTCAGCTTGTAATATGTGAGACCTAACGATAATGAAGATCGAAACAAGAAGGAAGAAAACAAGACGCAGGCAACAATACATTAATACGAAAATTAGTTAGTTACTGAGGTGGTTACCAATATTAAATCTCGAAACAAAAGCAATTTCTTCTTCTGCATTAGCAGCAAAAGGAATTGTTAGTTTTTTGGTTTTTTTTTTTTTTGTTTGGGTTGGGTTGGAAAGCACACTTACTTTGTCGGTGATATGACTTCGAAGCAAAAACGAACGATCGCCATCGTTGACGGGCGTACAGTGCAGATGGCGTAAGTCTTCTTCCATCACAGAAAATGAATCCTCGTTGCTAACGTTTTCTGCAATTCGAATCCAAATCACTTCAGCGTTACACAACAACAACAACACAACAGACAATTTCAATTCAATTCAACACAACACAACAACACAAAAAACATAAAAAGTATAAAATAGATTTTAGCAAAAATAAAATAATTTTAAGAGGATTAAAAAAGACGGTTTGTTTTTATGAAGGGAAAACAAAAGACAAGTAAACAAGAAATCAAGCAAATAATAAAAGTAAAAGTTTGCCATTTTGGTTTTTGTTAACAATTATGACAGAAAGACAATCAATACATGTACGAAAAGAAAGAGAAAATTAACATTAAATAATTATCAAATCTAAAACAAATTAAAAGAAAAATATTATTTCAACAAAGTTTGGCCTACGTGTAGCTGTAGATATTATCGGACATGCTACATATCCCAGTATTTGGATATTACTCTACACTTGAATATTGTTAAGTTTTTGTTTTCTTCTTCTTTTATTTATTTTATTTTTTGTTTTTTCTTCAGCAACGCACGCTGTAAACCAATTGGATTATCACTCAGATAGAACCATCGCGACACCATGTTTTAAATACCTTTGAGCTTCTTTTTGAAGAGGTAGCCTTCAATTTTATTGAAGTACTATTTGTATTCGTTATCGCTAAAAACTATTCACACTTAAAGTGACGATTTTGCATTACTTTCTCTGAATTTTTGGTATCACCACGTAGTGCATTCAAATCATCTGTGATACTTTTAAAAAATATATCAAATCGTTGCAATAAATCGAAACCTTGATGATAGTATGTGACACAAGCTTGATAATAATCAAGTAGCTGAAATGAAAGTATAACAAAGAATTAGAATAGTCGAAGAATAAAGTTGCACGTATAGAAGTAATTACAAGTTTATATCGATAAATATAATAAAATATTACTTTTTGTATAGAAAAATTATTATATGTTTTATAAAACCTAATAGAACTGGTATTTGGAAAAGTCTCTCGAAATAAGATGCATTTTGAGTGAAGCAACTCGGAATTGTAATGGGTGTCAAAAACCCTACTCTTTTTGGGAAAGTAGAATCCAAAACATATTGAACGTTCTTTTTTTAATTTTGCTAAAGTTAAACTTCCGAATCTAAAAATACGACTTTTTTGACTTTTTAAAATTTTGTAATATATTAACTTTCGTTTTTTGAAAAAATCATAAAATAAAATCAAATCGTATCAGAAGAACTAGGAGATTTCAATTATACTAAAGGAGTATTAACTTTTAGGCTTATCTTGTAACATCTCTTTGTTTAAGCAACCACGATCATTTTGGGGGCTGATAGCGAGAGCGGTTTGGAAACTTCTTAACCTATCAATGAAAGAGAATTAAGTTAGTTTCAAAAATATTTTTATTTTTCAATATAATCTCCTGAAACTTCCAACGCTTTTCTAGCAATTCCATCCCTTGATTAAAATAGTTTTCCCCAAGGTGTTCAAAATAGTGGTTTACAACTGTAATTGCATCTTCATTTGAGGTAAAACGCTTGCCAGCAAGGATTTTTTTTAGATTTGGTAACAACTAAAAGTCACTGGTAGCTAAATCAGGCGAATAAGGTGGGTGGTCAAGCAACTCGTACTTTAATTCGTTGATTTTAGCCATTGTTTAAAACACTCTTGTGCCCTGGTTCGTTTTGTCTGATAAAAAATTATTTTTTTTGTGTTGTCAGCCAGGACGTTTTTCTCGAATTTGTAATCATTTAATTGATCCAAAAGTTTGCAATAGAACTCTGAATTTATTGTTTTACCTTTTCTTTTGCAGGTAGTCAATCATAAAATACTTAGAAGTCCAAAAAACCGTTGCCATAACCTTACCAGCCGATTGAATTGTTTTTGCCATTTCCTCCAGCTTTCCAGTCAATTGTTTGGATTGTTCTTTTGTCTCTGGAGTATAGTGGTGGATCCATGTCTCATCAACAGTTATGAAACGACGCTTAAAATTCATTTTATTTATTTTATTTTTTATTTAAACCGATCCAAACAACCTTGAGAAATGTTCATTCTTATGCGTTTTTGATCGACTGTTAACAAATGCGGCACCCATCTTGCAGAAGC
>PGFW01006156.1:37961-48779 GCA_003123925.1 Haematobia irritans
GTTTCTATATGTATAACGGTTGGCTGATAAGTCCCGGTCTAACAAAAGAAAAACACATTTTTTTTGTCAAAATTCGTTTTTATTATTCAACATAGTTCCCTTCAAGAGCGATACAACGATTATAACTACTTCCAATTTTTTGATACCATTTGTACTCCTTCGGTTTTGCATCAAAATAGGCCTCAGTTTCGGCGATCACCTCTTCATTGCAGCCATTTTTTCCCCTGCGAGCATCCTTTTGAGGTCTGAGAACAAGAAAAAGTCGCTAGGGAACAGATCTGGAGAATACGATGGTGGGGAAGCAATTCGAAGCCCAATTCATGAATTTTTGCCATCGTTCTCAATGACTTATGGCACGGTGCGTTGTCTTGGCGGAACAACACTTTTTTCTTCTTCATATTCTTTGCCGCCATTTCGACCTTCAAACGCTTCAATAACGCCATATAATAGTCACTGTTGATGGTTTTTCCCTTCTCAAGATAATCGATAAAAATTATTCCATGCGCATCCCAAAAAACAGAGGCCATTACTTTTGAGTCGTTCTACGCTTCGGAGACGGTTCACCGGTCGCTGTCCACTCATCCGACTGTCGATTGGACTCAGGAGTGTAGTGATGGAGCCATGTTTCATCCATTGTCACATATCGACGGAAAAACTCGGGGTGTATTACGAGTTAACAGCTAAAACCCGCTCAGAATCATGAACACGTTGTTGTTTTTTCGGTCAAATGTGAGCTCGTGAAAGAGGAGGCTTCCGCATATCAAATAATAGTATTGAATATTAGTGGTTTTTATTTTAATCTTTCTCGTAAACAATACATCGAACATATTACCGTCGTACCATTTCAGACTTATGATAATAATTTGGCATACCAATCTAATATATTTCCTAATTATTATTAGTATTTTTTTCACATATTATTGTCAGAAATATTCATAACTACGAAATTTATTATTCATTTATATTACCAAAACTATATCTCACAAACTAATTGACTTATAGACGTCAAATTTTGACACGAATCATTTGAAGGTTGGTACTATATAAAAATAAAATGCATTTAATACTAGCGACGCCATCTATGTGTCAGACCGGCGACTTATCAGCCAACCTGTTATATATCGATTGAGTTACAATACCTTAAGCGATGTGGTCGTTAGTCGCCCCGCAAATGTTACATATGTTGCACCTGCCATTAGACTGCTGAATTTATTGGCCTTGAAGGCTTTATATTACAATAAAGAAAGAAAGAAGAAAACTAGCGCCTAATATCTCCTATCAATTAATCTTTATAGCTTAAAAATTGTAGATTCAAATTCAAAACAAATTCTAACGTCTGTTTAATCAATTTACGCCTCTCGATAGCTTGAAAATAAAATGTACCTTTTTGTATATGCAACTCAAAAATTCAATAAATTAAACATTACTATTAACGAAATTGGAAAAAATTGTCCTCTTAACAATAATTACTCAACGCTGGGTTGAGTAGCGGGTTAAACGCATTTGGGTTTATTATGAATCTCGCGGCATTACTCTTATTAGTATTAGTATCTTTTTATATGAATAATTGATGAGAGCAAATGCTGCCAGTTAGTAAAAATTCAATTATCATATTCTAGCAAAATCTTAATGATTAAACCTTCAAGGGTTTTCTCTTCTGCACTTCAAATTGTATGGTTCCATAAGTCATGAAAAAGTCTAAAAAAAAAAAAAACAAAACAAAGTCGATATCAAGAAAAAATTGTCGTGTACGCAGATCATACTTCAGGCAATAATGTACCTGTGACATCAATTTGGCCATAGCATTCATCAGCAAAAAAGGATAAAAGCAAATAAATTTGTTTTGGGTACGGAATGCGGTACAGTGAATCTTTACATGGGCTAAGCATGGTGCATTTGTTTCGCATTAATTCTTCAAATGTGATGACCATACTGAATAATTGTCCCGATTCAAGTTAGCAACGAGATTTTTTTTTTTTTCATTTTCATTTTTCATTTATTATTCTCCAAAGTACATCATACACAAAGCCAAACGCTGGCCCAATTAAAATGATATTCACGATACAGAATTTATCGTATTTTATTTTCCGAATAGACAATAAGACAAAATTCTTAAGTGTATTCGCGAAAACTGCATAAAACCAAAAGCGAATCTTTAATATACCCACTGTGGGTCAACAATACAAATAAGTAACGCAGCGTTGGCATTTTTTTCTTTCTTCGTCTAATAAATAGTTAACTAGACGAATGAATTTGTAGTGCAAAAGAAAAAACTGGTTTAGCTCTAAAGAATTGAGGGAAAAATCCTTTGAATGACCGTCAAAACTTTTAAGCAGATCGTTACTTTGTGTTCAACAACACGCCCTAACAAGAAAAGAAGTTCTGCGAAAATCACCGTGGAAAAACAAGCGAAGAGTACTTCGAAAAACTGATATTTACTTTCTTGTCAATGTCTTCAAAAAAACCTTTTCTAAATCAATCCAGACAGTTTCTGCCGAAATACGGCCAACTGGTGATATCTGCACGATCTATTTGAAGCGACTTAGTAGCATGCCAAAATTGCCCGGCATGAATGATGATTTTTGATATTTTTTATTCTCAATGGAGTTATTAACCAAGTGGACCATTTCTCCCTAGTCCGGCTCCTGCTATTTCAAAACATTTTAGTCTCATGATGTGGGTTTTATTAAACATCACATTTTTCTTTCTTTTTCCATTCACACAGCGAAACACAAAATGGACGATTTACTGAATCAACCACTGGTATCCATTGCCATACATGCCAACGATGGTAAGATACACGTTGGAGTTTGTTCGGTGTGTTGCACGTGGTATCGCCACAACGGTCATGATGTGCCAGTTATGCTAAAATGCAACTTTTTCTGCGATTGTGGTCCAAAGGAATGGATCCTTGTCAGAGCTTTACGAAGATCAGTATGCTGCTGTAGCGCATGATAGGCCCGTGGTCGCTAAATGGATTATGCGTCGATCACATGATATGCAAAGCAGTGGGAAGCAGTCATCCATGTCTCAAGCTAAACGTGCACAGCACAACCACCAAACACACCAAAGTTGTTCTGAGCCAACAACATCAAGCCCAACAACCGCTTATTCATGAATTCCATTTCTACAATCGGTCGGGAGGAATTAACAATTGCTTCACACAACAAATGAGCATTTCCTTTCCCCTCTCGTACAAATTACTGGAGTACCTCCAAAGAAGTGCTACAAAATACTGAACCGTGGACGTTTGTTGTCTAAATGTATACTTGATTCTTTGACTGTCATTATGCCTGCTAACTCCAAAGAGAACTGCGATCTCTTTGCCTATTGTGGGCGTTGTCCAATCCGGCAGGGCAAAGGCTGCACTTTTGCGTCCTGCATGGAGAGCAAACATTTCAACATACGATCAAATTAATGCTCTCACATTGGGCTCTCAAGAGGCGAATTCGAAAATGTACGCATGAGTTATTCCGGTGATCAAGCCACAAACTATTCAAACAATTCGCTTTTCCATTGGTTTGGTACGCTCGTTTTTTTTGCTCCCCTTATGCTGTTCTATCTTCGCCAACATGCGCAGAAACCACACACCATTTAGCTGTCCTACATGAGAAGCGGAAAGTTAGCAATCTTTAAAGCTCTCTCACTGCTGAGAAACAGGAGCAGCCAAAAGAAGCTCTACGCTGATCAACTTTCGTCGGCCAAGAATTCCCAGTGTACCTGTCTTGATCCTTTGACGGCAAATCCAGCAAATGAAGCATTTGCCGCCCTTGCACGTAATGTGGACTCAGGAATGGCCCAATAGAACAAACGAGGTTCAGAGTGCTACAGGATATGGCAATTACGAATGTGTTGGGCCGTCCATGCATGCAGCGAAAAAGGTCGTAAATTGGGCCTTTGCAAACCATGAAACTCGACTTTTCCAAAATTTCAAAAAAAAAAACAATTCTTTGTGTCTGCAGCAAAATTCAATTCGAAAAAGTGTCAATGTCATAATATTGCGGTTGGAATTTCCCATACCAACTATGACAAATTGAATTATTTCACTTATTTCGGTACAGAATTCCGGATAATCACTATGAAACTCAGACAATATCTCTTTTTTTGAGTCATAAAATTCATCAGTAGGTGGAGTAATTTTTCAAGTAAAAATTATACTCTACTTTTAATTCAAACCCTTTTCGACTTATCCGTTAGAAGTCGACAATATACATAGAAAATGTTTCGATATTCTCTTGGTCCAAACATACCTGGAATGTACACAATTTATTGTTAAGGCTATCTTCATCAGAGTCCTCAACAAACGAATCGTCATCACCTTGTTGCTCATTAGCCAAATCATCCATTAAATCTTCCAAATCGGTTTGTATATCATCATCCCATGCTGGCTGTTGTTGATGTTTACTACCTCTATATCCCAAACTTTGAAGTAGATCATGCAAATAACGAAGCAATGCATTGGCATATTCTAAACAACTAGATGGCATTATAGGAGAATATTGGAAATATTGAATCCTATCGAGTATTTGCAATCTGGTAACTTCGAGCCACATTATCGTGAAATTGAAAAGTGTTGAGTGTCCCTTGCTTTGGGCACAATCGGCCAAACAAATCATTATTTGCAGAATATCCGAAAAATCGCTTGTCTCCTGAGCAGAAGGTACTATTATTGTTGGTCCCAATTGTAGAAAAGATTGGAATAACAGCATAGCTACACCGTTTGGACCGCCCTTACCATCGTTTACTATATACTTGATTACGCTTAATAGCAGGGCACCGTTACGTTCCGTTTGTGGTTGATTCTGTAATTGTTCGTCCTGTGTGGTTGATAAGGGTTCTGACTGATTTGTAGCTAAGAAACTGCTATTGCCTGCAGTCGTCGACTGGGGAGGCCAAAGACTTAGTGACTGAGCAGCTGCCGAACTGT
Source organism: Haematobia irritans (assembly GCA_003123925.1). Taxonomy (NCBI): domain Eukaryota; kingdom Metazoa; phylum Arthropoda; class Insecta; order Diptera; family Muscidae; genus Haematobia; species Haematobia irritans. The sequence goes on from PGFW01006156.1 coordinate 42,889, forward strand.
TTTGTTGAACGGATGGTTGATTATTAGTGGCAGCATTGTCTTCCTCAATATCCATGGCTTCCGCATTATCAAGCGTCGACGATTGGTTACCGAATTGCTCTGAGAGACTAGCTATAGCGGAGATAGTTGCCATATTTGTTGGAGTCTGAGCGTTGCTTGACGATGTGCTTGATGTTGCTGCAGGTGCTCCAGCTGCAGAAGATTGCTTTTCAATAGGAGTTTCTGCGAGCTGAGCGTGGAAACTTTGTGGCCCATATATTATATGTGTCAGCCAAGATTTTATACGTTGTTGTTCGACATTTGCCAAATCTGCAAAACATTGAACAAGATCATCCATTGGAAATCCGGAATCTGGTTGCTGAGCAATTTGGAAAAGTTTTTCTACAAACTGTAGTAACATTCTGGCATATGTCATTGAGAGATTTGTCCCTGTAAAGGAAAGCAAAAGATCTACCAAATTTGGCTTATTGACTATATCACTGCTGGTTTCTCGTTTGGTGAAAAATTCGTGTATGGCCTTAATTCCCATTGGTTTCTCCAACATTTGTGTCATCGACTTAACAACGGCCAGTAAGAGATTTTCATTAAAAATGGCACTTTGCTGAACGGTCGATGCAGATTTTTTCACTTCTTCAGCATATTCCATTAGGAAGCGATAGTGATGTTTTAATAAGTAATTGAATGACATACGCTGTTCTTGATCGGCGCCCTGATCTACGCCTTGCATAATTGAGTGTAGACACTTGTCGGCTGTCTCAAAAACAAACTCCATGCGGCTGTCCATAAGAGTTTCAATCAACATGGGTTTCAATTGATCTTCAATTAAGGACTTGCAAGTCGTATCTTCTAGCCATAGTTGTGGGGACGAAGTCAGCAATAGGTTCATTAAACTGAAAAGGCTCTCAATACAATGTTTGAATGAATTGAGTGTTGAGTAGTAGGTGTCTCGCGTTAGTTCCGCAATATGGGCCTCAATCACTGTCAATGTGTAAGGTTCAGCAGGATACTGTTGCGTTTGTTGAGCATTGGCCGGTTTATTGAAAATAGCATCTGACACTTGTAGCGAGACGCACCACTCTCCTTGTATGGCCTCTTGATTTTTGTTATCAAGCAGCTTCAGGAATTGTGAGCATAAATCTATGCAATATGAATTGTTGGAATTACATATAGCTAAAAGGCACTCCAAAATATGGTCAGGTGTCACATTGGCAAGTGGTAGAAGCTGTATCATCTTGTGACGCACTGTATCTCTCAAAACCTTAAAAGTGTTAACCAACATCTGTAGTAACTCCTTTGTAGACTGCTGGCGTTCTTGAAGAGCAATCGCATTATTAGCTTCGGCCTCTGTCTTTTGCTCGCTATTGTCTAGTGAGGATGAGGAGTAAACATCATCAGCACTCGCACCAGCAGAGATGGGAGAACTGCTTGTTGTTGGACTTGCTCCTGATGTACTGTTATTGGAAGATGATGACTTTTGTGGTTTAATGCCTTCTTTTTCCGCCCACACAACTGCTTGCATGTGCGATAGCAGAGCATCCAATAAAATTATATAGGAGAGCGGGGGATTGGCTGGAAAAAGAAAAAGATATGAATATTTTATTATTTTTTCAATAAGTCTTTGTAAGGTATGATAATTTTTGGATATTTCTTAATGTATTGGCCTACCTTTGTTAATATTTTCATTGCAAGACTCGATGCCTAATAGAGTTTGTTTCAAACTAAATCGAACATCGCTAACTCGTTCAATTATATTGCTCCACAAGGTTTCAGCCGATTGAGTATACATTCCTTGTTTAATCAAGCTGTTGACAATAAGATAGTGCGACGTAGGACATCGAATAGACCAAAGGAGAGAATGTAAGTTGGGAGTTTTGTCGACTTGTAATTGCTCAACATGTATGGTTGATGGGGGTAGGCCAAGTAACAATTTCCAGCATATGCTGAAGCAATAGCGAATAGCGCATAGCGTATGCGTACTATCCCGAGAATGCCATGACAATGTCATATCAGTTATGCTTAAAATATCGATAAGAGCATCAACCAACAATGGATATTTCAATTTGTCGGGCGTACAAAGTATAAAGTTCCAAGCTAAGCCATCCAATTTGAATTCTTGATATGTCGTGGATTGTGTGGTGTCGCCGACAAGGGTTAGAGAATAGAACGTTGGCCGTATGTCTACAAGGAAGAAAAAAAATACAATTTGTCACTTGTTCTCTAGATATACGAGCACAACTTACTTGACATACAATCGGCTGCACTTCTCCGAAATTCATCCTCAATTTCTTTGCGACAAAACGAAGTCAATTTTGTTTTATTGTTCAGCAAATCAGCGATTTTTTGATTTTCGTGCATTGTACTTACACTGAAAAGATTCCAGCGTACAGAATCTAAAAGCTCTGAAGGAGCATTATACAAGTGTTTCATAAGGTATTCTAAGAATAGAAGTAAGCGCGACAAAAGCATTATCTGGCTGTTGCGTATTGGCTTATCGGTAGAAATTTCACGACAAACTTCAGCACATCTTATAACTCCTCCGGCCGTTAAGAGGAGAATAGATTTCTTTTGCATGAGATTCAGTGAATGGAATAGGAAAAGCAGCAGCTGGGCATGCTCCATATTTAAATCTTCATAATCAACATTTGTGGGTGGGTTTGTCGATGACGAACCGCATACACCTTCTACCAAGGTATTGATCAAACGATGCCAAACTGAAAGACAAGCGGCCTCTTTTTCTTGGGTTGGTTTTAGAAGTAAAATCTGCACTAACACTGATAGTGTGCTGGGATATATTTGAAGAGGCCATGTATTGGTTTCTGAAGACCAGGGTGACACACCAAGGTGTTGCAACAAATTCGATTGCAATGATTCACTCAGCAAAGAGGCCGAAACTAAATTGTGTAAATAGCGACCTACTGCTCCAGAAAACCGTATCATTGCCGACTGCCACTTATTACATGCTGTAGACGAATCTGTTTCTCCCCCTCTGGCAGAATCTCGATCCAAGTCTTTCAAAATATTTGCCATTAACAACATCTGCTGGTCTGAAAGGCCAGCTTTAACATATCGTTGCAAGTAACTGTGTTTTTGAGAAAAAAATTGATCCATGAAACAAAAGATCTGAGCTGCCAAGTCAAGATATTCATGTGGTTCATCCAAGGCTGGCACCAAATTAGACTTTTGTCCTTCATTATTTTTATCCATTGTTTCAGTTGTATTATTCTCTTCGACAGATTCCGGTTGCAAAGTCTCCTTAAACCAATGTCCCAAATAACTTTCGCTATCATCTTCCTCAGAGTTGTCAGAACATGAGAGAGTGTCATTAAAGTATGTCGTTGAATCCGAATAACTTATGGGTTCACATTCTGTGCGATCTTTGGCATTTGCTCGTTTTAAATTACATGCCTTTCTGTAAGTTACTGTAGCCAAGAATGTGAATAGCTGATGTAATGTAGCCGTGTTAAGGACACGCATAACTCTTTGCAATGTTGTGTAGTTTTCTAAAACGTCGAAATTCGCAGGCTCAGGGAGCGATGCTATTGCAGCTTGTTGACCTGCTTGCGCCACATCAGCAGATGATGTAGATTCAATTTTCAAGTCATCTATAAGCTCTGTTAATAACTTAATACAATGATTTGCTATGGCTGCATTCAGAACTCCAAAGCCTTGTTGAACTTTAAACAAATTGACACGAGCTGAGGCTGTTGGTTGCGTGTCACCTTGTTTGGTTTTTGTCTGTTTGCAATCATCTTTACCAATGCCAGCACTGGTGCTACCAGAAGCTCCCAATGCTCCTTGAATTCCGCTCACCAAGAGCCACGCACCAAAACACATGTGATTTTGATAAATATGTGACCGCGCAGAATCTTTGAACATCTGTCCTATAGTTGTATATATTTCCAAGGCTTTGTCAACTACATTGCGGGCATTTTCTTCATTATCGTCGGCGTCTTTAGCTGACGATTGTGTAGAAACCGAAGCAGTTGATGCGGCAGCAGATGACGTCTGTGATTTTTGTGTACTGGTTGTGGTTGACATATTGAGGACACTGTTGGCAATCGAGGCAAGAACAGCGCAGTATAGAGCAGATATAGCACATTTTGATAATTTGGCTATACGGCTTGGAGTTAATGGTTGTAAAATGGGTAAAGTCAAGGCTTCGGAAAGAATTGTTATATCTGTGACCATGTGGGTCAACGTATTACGTATTTGGGTAGCTTCAACCTGCGTCAAAGGCAAATACAAAGGTTTGCCAGCCAAGTTGGCTATTGTCTCTTGATATTTGAGACGATATCGTGTAAGTATTGGTAGAGAAGAGCAAACATCTAATATGATGTCACCGCCATTCAGAGATTGTAGATACGAAGCATTTGATGAAAACACCTCCTGAAAAAGGCAAATGTTGAATTTTAATTCTGTTCTTATTCTAACCAAATACAACTTACAGCAAAATCTGTCATTTCTTCTGTTAGAGGTGCCCAAGTCATTTTTCCTGCTTCCAATGGAGCGGTCAATTGATGTATGATTATCGATGACAAATCAGTTCGAGATCTTTTAATCTCAGACTTTGGCGAATCTTTATCGGCAGTATTGTTACTAGAGCTAGATGAACTGCTACTGGTTGTTACAATGCTTTTCGTATTTTCAGGATATTTACTGCTTTTCAAAACTGCAGCCACGGCATTATAATCAAACTGTAACACACTTGGACTTGCAACGCTGCAACTGGGGCTTGAAGAACTTGCATTATTACTGCCTGCAGTAGATCCGCCATTGCCTCCCGATGCAGAAGTGGAGTTTTTCGTCTGGGCGGATGGTTTCCCTTCGCAAAGGCTTTTCAATGCTGGCAATAACCATTTTATTTCATAGACACTGACCTTTCCCAAACGCAAAAGTATGAACCTTATGAGTATTGCACATGCTTCGTGAATTTGTGCATGGGAACCTGAAGATAGAGATTATTGTTTATCAATGTCATAGCAATAATGTGTAAATATGTTTTGATGTGTTTGAATGCTGTGTCTCTCTTATAAAATTTAATTTATTTATCTTTTATTTATTTCCATTTATTTAAGCTATTCAAATCCTTTAAAAATGCCAATTTAACGAATTACAAATTTATCAGCAGTAAAGATAGGATACAAATGGAAAAGGCAGATACTTTGCCCAATGTTCGACAGATGTATTTCATTAAAGGGCCGATTCAGTTTTTGACGCAAAACTGTCTTTTTGATATAAATTACATTATGAAATATCCTTGGTATAAATGATTGTCGTTCTGGCTATAAGCGAGATATTTTTGTTTCCATACCATGAAATGTAAATATCGGGTTCGTTATTATAGATCTCGGCCGAAGTGGATATATTTGTATATTTTAGGCCCTAGTCAAGGACGATGTACGGCAAAAAGCAATATTCAACCCAAGCCGAGTTTGTTAAAATTCTACAATACTAGCATATTTGATTGAATAAAAATGTTAAATCTATTTCATACCACGCTTTCAATATTAAAAATCCGATAGTTTTACATCATTAGGCCAATACAAATTTTGGATTTTTCGAAAACTTTGATAATATAAAGCTACACCTTCGGTTATACATCTGAAGACTCATCGTTTTTTAATTAAATTTATGTTAAGAGTGACAGAATCTCCCTCCAAACAAAACCCTTTCACTACCGATGTCCACTTAGGAGGACAGGGAAAATAAGTTTTGAATGTCGTTTTCGAATGTCCTCCTAAGTGGACATCGGTAGTGAAAGGGTTTTGTTTGGAGGGAGATTCTGTCACTCTTAACATAAATTTTAATAACGATGACTTCAGATGTATAACCGAAGGTGTACTTTATATTATCAAAGTTTTCGAAAAATCCCAAAATTTTGTATTGGCCTA
>PGFW01006160.1:8167-20598 GCA_003123925.1 Haematobia irritans
CCCTGCCACCACTTTGTAGATCTAAATTTTCGATACCATATCACATCCGTCAAATGTGTTGTGCGCTATATATAAAGGTTTGTCCCAAAATACATACATTTAAATATCACTCGATCTGGAAGAATTTGATAGACTTCTTCAAAATCTATAGACTCAAAATTTAAGTCGGCTAATGCACTAGGGTGGAACACAATGTCAGTAAAAAAATAAGGAAAACATTTAAATTTGGAGCAATTTTAAGAAAACTTCGCAAAAGTTTATTTATGATTTATCGCTCGATATATATGCATTAGAAGTTTCGGAAAATTAGAGTCATTTTTACAACTTTTCGACTAAGCAGTGGCGATTTTACAAGGAAAATGTTGGTATTTTGACCATTTTTGTCGAAATCAGAAAAACATATATATGGGAGCTATATCTAAATCCGAACCGATTTCAACCAAATTTGGCATAGCTACAATGCTAATTCTACTCCCTGTGGAAAATTTCAACTAAATCGAAGTTAAAAATTGGCCTCTACGGTCATATGAGTGTAAATCGGGCGAAAGCTATATATGGGAGATATATCTAAATCTGAACCGATTTCAACCAAATTTGGCACGCATAGCTACAATGGTAATTCTACTGCCTGTGCAAAATTTCAACTAAATCGGAGCAATAAATTGGCCTCGGGGCAAATGAGTGTAAATCGGGCGAAAGCTATATATGGGAGCTATATCTAAATCTGAACCGAGTTCAACCAAATTTGGCACGCATAGCTACAATGCTAATTATACTCCCTGTGCAAAATTTCAACTAAATCGGAGCAAAAAATTGGTCTCTGTGGGCAAATGAGTGTAAATCGGCGAAAACATATCATTGGGAGCTATATCTAAATCTGAACCGAGTTCAACCAAATTTGGCACGCATAGCTACAATGCTAATTATACTCCCTGTGCAAAATTTCAACTAAATCGGAGCAAAAAATTGGCCTCTGTGGGCAAATGAGTGTAATCGGGCGAAAACTATATATGGGAGCTATATCTAAATCTGAAACCGATTTGGCTGTTATTTTGCAAGTTTTTCGAGACTCATAAAATATTCGGATGTACGGAATTTGAGGAAGATCGGTTGATATACACGCCAATTATGACCAGATCCAAAATCAATAGGGATCGTCTTTGAGCCGAAACAGGACCCTATACGAAATTTTAGGACAATTGGACTAAAACTGCGAGCTGTACTTTGCACACAAAAATACATCAACAGACAGACAGACAGACGGACAGACAGAAAGACGGACAGACAGAAAGACGGACAGACAGACAGACGGACGGACATCGCTAAATCGACTCAGAATTTAATTCTAAGACGATCGGTATACTAAACGATGGGTCTCAGACTTTTCCTTCTTGGCGTTACATACAAATGCACAAACTTATTATACCCTGTACCACAGTAGTGGTGAAGGGTATAAAAAGATAATATTTAAAGTTGAGGTGACAAACAACATTTTATTTTCTTAAAATTCAGTCTAAAGGAGCTCTTGACAATAACCTCCCAATGAATTTTTGTTGAAATTTTGTAAAAAGTACTTTTTCGCTCAAAAAAATACCCTTTTTGTACCTTCTTAAAAATTGTAGTTTCCATCCCTGGCATATATTAATAACAAGAACCGCATATCAACCGGATCGGATGAGATTTGTCCTCCGAATTTTATCACACGATCCGGTTATACCTGGAGGTTCCGGAGTTCAAATTTCGGCATCGGTTTATATGGGGGCTATATATATAATTGTGGACTAATAAGGACCAATTTTGTTTAAGGATTTTAAATTTTTACTGTTTTTCAAATTAATTTTATCATGGCAACCCTGACAAAAAATGGCTAGGTTATTTAATGTCAAAAGAGAGTAACATACATATGTATGGTGTGGTGGAGATTTCGGCTACCTTTATCCACCCCACAAATAAGCAAAAACCACAAACAAACAAAAAAAATGAAGTGAAACGAATCATTGGAGTATTAATAAGAAAAAATCAAAACAAGTGGCTTAGTTACCTGTTGATGTTGTTGTTGTAGGTTAAAACGTGTCTCCAATTTACATACAAGTGACACTGACGCCACACAAGCTCCAAAAAAAAAACAGAAACACACACACTCAGGTTTATTGCACGCGGAGTAGAATTTACAAAAACAAATATGAATTGGTGATTTTTTTATTTTATTATTTCAATATTGTTTGTTTGTTTTTTTTTTCTTTTCAATATTTCTATAATCTGCTGCTACTTAAAAATCCAAAAATAAAATTACTGAAAGTCAAAAAAAAAAAAAAAAAAAAACGAAGGTATAGGAGTGAAATTTTTGGCTTTGGTGACACAAAAAAATATTTGACACAAAAAATACTCAAAACTCGAACAGTAAGAGACCGCAAAAATATACACAATTCTTTTTTTTTTTTTGTATATTTTGTTAATTAATCGTCATTAATTAACAGCAGATTAATTGTTTAAATATTCGTTGCTATATTCGTTGTTTTTGTTGGTGTTGTTGATGGTGGTGATCGGGTTTTGAGCATCACAACAGTCATTTGTTTATGGATGGCATCTCTCTTAAGGCTTCGTGTAGAAGGGCAAACCGAAGATACACGAAGAATTCTAGCATTAATAACGATCAACAGATAGAACAGGCAATTGCCGGTTATTCTCAGTGCGTGCGTTTGTGTATGTGTACTTATTTGCCTCTGGAGGTCGTCGATCATCAAAAGCTTCATAGGACTATGGGTGGGCATTGGGTTCTCCTCATCTCCATTTCATTGAGAAGGAAAGCCTTCATTTATATTAGAACTTCATTTATGTATGCGAAATTGATCAATCAAATGAGTGAGATTGATTGAATTAAAATTGTTTTTTTTTTTTTTTTATATATTTTTTGAAATTAATTTTTTTTTCTGGATTTTACAAAATCGAGACCATTAGCAAATAAGTTTGTTAAAGACTTTCTCTGAATATTTAAATATTTTGTCAAAACCATTAAAATGATATGGACCAATTTATCTATGGTTGTTAGAGGGCATATACTAACACCACACACCCGATCGGATGAAATTTGCTCCCACAAGAGCAAATTACCTTTTGTGTATACAGTTTTGAGCCGATATCGGATTACACAAAAGGTAATTTATTCTTGTAGGAGCAAATTTCATCCGATCGGGTGTGTGGTGTTAGTATATGCCGACTAACAACCATAGATAAATTGGTCCATATCGGCCCATAATTATATATCGCACCCATAGAAACTGACTCCCCCAAGATTTAACTTCAGAAGCCTCAGGAAGGAACAATCGATGGCGGAGGTCCATTGCAATACCATAGGTGGTAATTCTCTCTCTTATGCATGGGTGCTACCCCCCATAGTTCTTTCATATGGTGCTTATTCAACTCAAGATCTTATCAAAGAAACATGAATTTCTACAAAAACCTGAGTTGATCGACCTATACACGTAATGTATATTAGTGTATAGTGAAGAAATAAGAAACTTAAGAAGAATTCTACTAATTTGTTTAAAGTAGAATGTCACATAATTTTTCTGTGTCTTGGCTTTCCAACGAAAACATTTATCATTAACGTTGACATTCCATTGTGATCAAATTTAAAGTTTGTAAATAAATACATTTTTTTATTTAAATCACAAGTGTTTGGTTTAATTAATCAAATGTCATTCAAAGACTTGTAATCGAGTTCGCACAAAAAACATGAAACCATATTAGTCAAATTGGCAGTGTAGGTTGGAAGATTCACTTATCTTGCAAGTATAGAAAAACATTATTTTGTAAATATCTTATGTATATAGACAATTTTGTTAAATTTTTTTCTATACAACATTTTGCCAACATTTTATTTCTATAGAAAAGGAGGAGAGAAAATTTTGATACCAATTTAAAATTGCGTTTTTTTTTGTTTTTGGCTGTTGCCGTTTTTTGTTTATAGTTTCTATATTATGAATTGTCCAATGCAAAAAAAAAAAACAAAAAGTGTAAAATTATTCTATATGAATTGGATAACAGAGAAAAAAGCAAATATGAAAATGAAAATAGCAATTTCAAGGAAAATATTCAAAAACCAACAAATTGAATATCATAACATTTCCAACTTGATAGAAAACCAAAAGAAAAAAAATCTTATTGTTTTTTAAAACAACTAAAAAACTTACAAAAAAAAAAATTAATTTCAAAAATAATAAAAAAAAAAAAAAAAACAATTTTAATTCAATCAATTCCACGTCAATTGATTGAATCAATTTCAGCATACATAAATGAAGTTCTAATAATAAATGATAGGCTTTCCTTCTCCAATGAAATGGAATGAGGAAGAACCCAATGCCACCCATAGTCCTAATGAAGCTTTTTTGATGATCGACGACCTCACAGAGAACAATAAGGTACACAATACAGCAAACGCACGCCACTGAGAATAACCGGGCAATTGCCATGTTCATCTGTTGATGCGTTTTATTAATGCTAAGAATTTCTTCGTGTAATCTTCGGTTTGCCCTTCTACACGAAGCTTAAGCAGAGATGCCATCCATAAACCAAATGACCTGTTGATGCTCAAACCGATCAGCTCACCATCAACAACACTCAAGACAAAAAAACGAATATAGCAACGATATTAAACAATTAATCTGCTGTTAATTATAGACGATTATATTAACAATAATATAACAAAAAAAAAGAACAAGAATTGTGTATATTTTTTGGGTCTCCTTACTGTTCGAGTTTTGAATTTTTTGTGTCAAATATTTTTTTGTTGGTCACCAAAAGCCAAAATTTCACTCCTATAACCTTCGTTTTTTTTTTTTTTTTTTTTTGACTTTCAGTAATTTTATTTTGGATTTTTTAGTAGCAGCAGATTATAGAAATATTGAAAAGAAAAAAAGAAACAAACAAACAATATTGAAAATAATAAAATAAAAAAAATCACCAAATTCATATTTGTTTTTTGTAAAATTCTACTCCGCGTGCAATAAACCTGAGTGTGTGTGTTTCTGTTTTTTTTTTTTTGGAGCTTGTGTGGGCGTCCAAGTGTTCACTTGTAATGTAAATTGGAGACAACGTTTTTAAACCTATCAACAACAACATCAACAGGTAACTAAAGCCACTTGTTTTGATTTTTTCTTAATTAATACTCCAAATGATTCGTTTCACTTCATTTTTTTTGTTTTGTTTGTGGTTTTTCTTATTTGTGGGGTGGATATAAAGGAGCCGAATCTCCACCACACCAATACATTATGTATGTACTTCTCTTTTTGACATTAAAAATAACCTAGCGCCATTTTTTGTCAGGGTTGCCATGATAAAAGTTAATTTGAAAAACAGTAAAATTTAAAATCCTTAAACAAAATTGGTCCTTATTAGATCCACCAATTAATATATTATAACGCCATATAAACGCGACTGGCGAAAATTTGAACTCCGGAAACCTCCAGGTGATAACTCGGATCGTGTGATAAAATTCGAGGACAAATCTCATCGATCCGGTTGATATGCGTTCTTTGTTTATTAAATATAATGCCAGGGATGGAAACTACAATTTTTTAAGAAGGTACAAAAGAGGGTATTTTTTTGAGCGAAAAAGTACTTTTTACAAATTTCAACCAATAAAATTCATTGGAGGTTATTGTTCAAGAGTCCTTTAGAACTGAATTTTAAGAAATAAAATGATGTTGTTTGTCACCTCAACTTTAAATATTATCTTTTTATACCCTTCACCACTACTGTGGTACAGGGTTATAATAAGTTTTTGTCATTTGTAAATGTAAAACCCAAGAGGAAAAGTCTGAGACCCACATCGTTTTAGTATACCGATCGTCTTAGAATTAAATTCCTGAGGTCGATTTAGCGTGTCCGTCCGTCTGTCTGTCTGTCCGGTCTTCTGTCCCTGTCCGTCTTTCCTGTCTGTCCGTGCTGTCTGTCTGTCTGTTGATGTATTTTTGTGTGCAAAAGTACAGCTCGCAGTTTTTAGTCCCAATGCTCCCTAAAATTTCGCTATAGGTCCCTGGTTTCCGGCTCAAAGACGATCCCTATTGAAATGTTTGGATCTGGTCATAATTTGGCGTGTAATATCAACCGATCTTCCTCAAATTCCGTATGCATCCGAAATATTTTATGAGTCTCAGAAAAACTTGCAAAATAATGCAGCCAAATCGGTTTCAGATTTAGATTATAAGCTCCCATAATAGTTTTCGCCCGATTACACTCATTTGCCCACAGAGGCCAAATTTTTTTGGCTCCGAGTCTAGTTGAAATTTTTGCACAGGGAGTATAATTAGCATTGTAGAGCTATGGCGTGCCAAAATTTGGTTGAACTCAGGTTCAGAAATTTAGATATAGCTCCCATATGTATAAGTTTTCGCCCGATTTACACTCATTTGCCCCACGAAGAGACCAAATTTTTTGCTCACGATTTAGTTGAAATTTTGCCACAGGGAGTATAATTAGCATTGTAGCTATGCGTGCCAAATTTGGTTGAAACTCGGTTTCAGATTTAATATAGCTCCCATATATAGCTTTTCGCAGCCGATTTACACTCATTGCCCCCAGAGGCCAATTTATTGCTCCGATTTAAGTTGAAATTTGCGGCAGGCAGTAGAATTAGCATTGTAGCTAATGCGTGCCAAGATTTGGTTGAAATCGGTATCAGATTAGATATATATTTCCCATATATAGCTTTCGCCCGATTTACACTCATATGACCGTAGAGGCCAATTTTTAACTTCGATTTAGTTGAAATTTTCCACAGGGAGTAGAATTAGCATTGTAGCTATGCCAAATTTGGTTGAAATCGGTTCGGATTTAGATATAGCTCCCATATATATGTTTTTCTGATTTCGACAAAAAATGGTCAAAATACCAACATTTTCCTTGTAAAAATCGCCACTGCTTAGTCGAAAAGTTGTAAAAATGACTCTAATTTTCCGAACTTCTAATTGCAAATATATCGAGCGATAAATCATAAATAAACTTTTGCGAAGTTTCCTTTAAATTGCTTCAAATTTAAATGTTTTCCTTATTTTTTTTACTGACATTGTGTTCCACCCTAGTGCATTAGCCGACTTAAATTTTGAGTCTATAGATTTTGAAGAAGTCTATCAAATTCTGTCCAGATCGAGTGATATTTAAATGTATGTATTTGGGACAAACCTTTATATATAGCACCAACACATTTGACGGATGTGATATGGTATCGAAAATTTAGATCTACAAAGTGGTGCAGGGTATAATATAGTCGGCCCGCCCGACTTTAGACTTTCCTTCCTTACTTGTTTTTAGTTTTATATCCGCTTACGAACACAAAATTTTCTATGGAAATAAAATTTTGACAAAATTTTCTACGGAAATAAAATTATGACAAAATTTTCTATGGAAATAAAATTGTAACAATATTTTCGATAGAAAAAAATTGGACAAATTTTCCAAAAGAAACAAATTTTGACATTTTCAATAGAAATAAAATTTGACAAATTTTTCTATTGAAATAAAATTTTGATAAAATTTTCTATAGAAATAGCATTTTGAACAAATTTTCCGTAGAAATAATAATTTTGCAAAAAATTTCCTAGAAATAAAATTTTGATAAAAATTTTCTGTAAGCAATTTAAAATTTTTGACAACATTGTCTGTAGAAATAAAATTTTGACAAAATTTTCTTATGGAAATAAAATTTTTGACAGACGTTTTGTTCACTAAAATATAATTTTTGAACAAAAATTTACTAATAGAAATACAATTTTTTGAGAAAATTTTCTGTAGAAATAAAATTTTGACAAAAATTTCTATAGAAATAAAAATATGACAAAATTTTCTATAGAATAAATTTTGAAAAATTTAATAGAAAATAAAAGTTTTGACAAAAATTTGCTTATAGAAATAAAATTTTGACAAAAATTTTCTATATAAATAAAATTTTTTTACAAATTTTCTATAGAAATAAAATTTTGACAGAATTTCTATAGAATGAAATTTTGGAACAATTTCTATAGAAATAAAATTTTGAACACAATTTTCATAGAAATAAAATTTTTTACAAAATTTTCTCATAAGAAATAAAATTTTCTATAGAAATAAAATTTTGACAAAAATTTTATAATAGAAATACATTTGACAAATTTTCTATAGAAATAAAATTTTGACAAAAATTTCTATAGAGAAAATAAAACTGTGACAAAAAAAATTAATCAAAATTTTCTATAGAAATAAAAATTTTTGACAAAATTTTCTATGGATACAAAATTTTGACAACATTTTTCTATAGAAATAAAGTTTTTGACAAAATTTTCTATAAATAAAATTTTGAACAATTATATAGAAATAAAATTTTGACAAATTATAGAAATAAAATTTTGAAAAAATTTTCTATAGAAATAACATTTTGACAAAATTTTCTAGATTTAAAAATTTTGACAAAACTTTTCATAGAAATAAAATTTTGAAATTTTATAGAAAAAAATTGACATATTTTAAGAATCTAAAAAATTGACAATTTCCTAAGAAATAAAATTTTGACAAAATTTTCATGATAACAAATTAAAATTTTCTATAGATAATTCAATTCATAAATTAAATTTGAACAAAATTTCTAAGGAAATAAAATTTGTACAAAATTTTCTATAGAAATAAATTAAAATTTTCTGAATCAAAATTTCTATAAATAATGCAAATAATATAGAAATAAAATTTGACAATTTCTATAAGAAAATAAAATTTTGACAAATTTCCCAAAGAAATAAAAATTTTGACAAAATTTTCTATAGAAGAATCAAATTTTGAACAATTTTTATAGAAAAAAATTTTGACAAAATTTTCTATAGAAAATAAAAATGTTTGAATTTTTCTATAGAAATAAAATTGAACAAAATTTTCTAAAGAAATAAAATTTTGACAAAAATATTCAATAGAAATAAAATTTTGACATAAATTTATTTTTAGCAAAGATAGACAAAATAAAATTTTGACAAAATTTCTCCAAAAAGAAAAAAAATTTTGACAACATTTTACAAGAAATAAAATTTTGTTAGGACAAAAATTTTTCAAATAGAAACAAAAAATTTTTTGACAAAAATTTTCATTAGATATAAAATTTTGACAAAATTTTTCATAGAATTAAAATTTTGACAAAATTTTCTATAGAAATAAAATTTTGACAAAATTTTCTATAGAAATAAAATTTTGACATTATTTTCATAGAAAAAAAAATTTGACAAATTTTCCAAAAAAAAATTTTGACAACATTTTCCATAGAAATAAAATTTTGACAAAATTTTTCATAGAAACAAAAATTTTTTGACAAAATTTCTAATAGAAATAAAATTTTGACAAAATTTTCAATAGAAATAAAATTTTGACATTATTTTCGATAGAAAAAAAATTTTGGACAAATTTTCCAAAAAGAAAAAATTTTGACAACATTTTCCATAGAAATTAAAATTTTGACAAAATTTTCAATAGAAACAAAATTTTGACAAAATTTTCCATAGAAATAAAATTTTGACAAAATTTTCCATAGAAATAAAATTTTGACAAAATATTTCTATTTAGCAAAAAAGTTTGAAAAAATTTTTTATAGAAATAAAATTTTTGACAAAATTTTCTATAGAAATAAAATTTTGACAAAATTTTCTATAAAAAATAAAAATGTTGACAAAATTTTCGATACAAATAAAATTTTGACGAAATTTTCTATACAAATAAAATTTTGACAAAATTTTCTATTTATAGAAATTTTCTATGATTGTAATGGTTTGCATTATTTTAGTGCGCGATCGATAATTTCTTAACTAGAATGATTATAGAAGATAATATAGAGGGGCAATATAGAATCACAAGCTTTTTCCGACCAAAACATTCTTGAAATTCAAGAAAATCGTGTTTTTGATTCTGGATTTTACAAAATCGAGACCATTAGCAAATAAGTTTGTTAAAGACTTTCTCTGAATATTTAAATATTTTGTCAAAACCATTAAAATGATATGGACCAATTTATCTATGGTTGTTAGAGGGCATATACTAACACCACACACCCGATCGGATGAAAATTTGCTCCCACAAGAGCAAATTACCTTTTGTGTATACAGTTTTGAGCCGATATCGGATTACACAAAAGGTAATTTATTCTTGTAGGAGCAAATTTCATTCCGATCGGGTGTGTGGTGTTAGTATATGCCGACTAACAACCATAGATAAATTGGTCCATATCGGCCCATAATTATATATCGCACCCATAGAAACTGACTTCCCCCAAGATTTAACTTCAGAAGCCTCAGGAAGGAACAATCGATGGGAGGTCCATTGCAAATACATAGGTGGTAATTCTCTCTCTTATGCATGGGTGCTACCCCCCATAGTTCTTTCATATGGTGCTTATTCAACTCAAGATATTATCAAAGAAACATGAATTTCTAACAAAACCTGAGTTTGATCGACCTATACACGTAATGTATATAGTGTATAGTGAAGAAATAAGAAACTTAAGAAGAATTCTATCTATTTGTTTAAAGTAGAAGTTCACATAATTTTTCTGTGTCTTTGGCTTTCCAACGAAAACATTTATCATTAACGTAGACATTCCATTGTGATCAAATTTAAAGTTTGTAAATAAATACATTTTTTATTTAAATCACAAGTGTTTGGTTTAAATTAATCAAATGTCATTCAAAGACTTGTATAGAATTCGCACAAAAAACATGAAACCATAATTAGTCAATTGGCAGTGTAGGTTGGAAGATTCACTTATCTTTGCAAGTATAGAAAAACATTATTTTGTAAATATCTTATGTATATAGACAATTTTGTTAAATTTTTTTCTATACAACATTTTGCCAACATTTTATTTCTATAGAAAATTTTCTGAAAATTATATTTCTATATAAAATTTTCTAAAAATTTTATTTCTAAAGAAAATTTTCTGAAAAGTTTATTTCTAAAGAAAATTTTCTGAAAATTTTATTTGAACTTTTCTCAACATTTGATTTCTATAGAAAAAATTGTCAAACTTTTATTTCTATAGAAAATTTTTGCAAATTTTTATTTATATAGAAAATTTTTGCAAAATTTTTGCAAAATTTTATTTCTATAGAAAATTTTGTCAGAATTTTATTTTATCAAAATCTTATTTCTAATCATTTTTTAAAATTTTATTCTATAGAAATTTTGCAACAATTTTATTTTCTATAGAAAATTTTCAAATTTTATTTCTATATGAAATTGTTGAACAAAATTTTATTTCTCTAGAAATTTTGTCAAAAATTTTATTTCTATGAAAATTTTTCAAAAATTTTATTTCTATAGAAAATTGTTGCAAAATTTATTTCTATAGAAAATTTGTCAAAAGTTATTTCTATAGAAAATTTTCTCAAATTTTATTTCTAAGAAATTTTTGCAAAATTTTATTTCTATGAAATTTGTCAAAATTTTATTTCTTTAGAAAATTTTGTCAAAATTTAATTTCTACAGAAATTCATTTTAGAAAATTTTGTACAAAATTTTTATAAATTTCTTTAAAATTTTCAAATTTATTTCTAAGAAATTGTGTACAAATTTTATTTCTATTGAAATTTTGTCAAAATTTGTTATTTCTATAGAAAATGTTTTCAAAATTTTTATTTCTATAAAAAACTTTTTAAATTTTATTTTAGAAATTTTCAAATTTTCTTGAAAATTTTGTCAAAATTTTATTTCTAATGGAAAATTTTGTCAATTTTTAAAAAGAAAATTTTGTCTAATTTATTCTATAGAACATTTTTGTCAAAATTTATTTCTCAAAAAATTTTCTCAAAATTTATTTCTAGAAAATTTCTCAAAATTTTATTTCTATAGAAAATTTCAAAATTTTATTTCTTAGATAATTTTTGCATTTTATTTTACTATAGAAAATTTTGTCAAAATTTTATTTCAATAGAAGAATTTTTTGTCAAAATTTTTTTCTATAGAAATTCTTTCAAAATTTTATTTCTTTAGGAAATTTTTTCAAAATTTTATTTCTCTAAGAAAATTTTTTATTTCTAAAATTTTAGTTTTTCTATAGAATTTTTGAAAATTTTATTTCTAAATAAATGAAAAATTTTTCAAAATTTTATTTCTTATAGAAAATTTTTGTCAAAATTTTAATTTCTATAGAAAATTATCAAAATTTTATTTCTATAGAAAACTTTGTCACAAATTTTATTTCTATAGGAAAAATTTAGTCAAAATTTTATTTCTAATAGAAAATTTGTCAAAATTTTAATTTCTAATAGAAAATTTTGTCAAAATTTTAGTTATCTATGTAAAATTTTTCTAAAATTCTATTTCTATAGAATAATTTTTTCAAAATTTTAATTTCTATAGAAAATTTTTTGCTAAGATTCTATTTCTATAGAAAATGTTTTTCCAAAATTTTTACTTCTAATAGAACT
>PGFW01006163.1:17391-28078 GCA_003123925.1 Haematobia irritans
GAAGAGAGGATAGAGTGTTAAGCGGAATACGAAAGTTAATTAATAAAATGGATTTTTGTAATAACATAGCTAAATTAAAGCGAAACAAAATGATATTTCATATATTGGTAATATCTTGGGTATTATTTTTTACAATATCAGTCATCATTCTCTAATTTTGTTGGCGAAATCCAAGATAGTGAAAAAACATAATGAAGTTAATTAGTTGTTATCTCAGAAAAAACTTGGAGAATTAATCCAATGAGTCAATTAACTTTCACTATTCGTCAACCATAGTAGTATTTCTGCCTGTTGATTCGTTTTGTGTTTTGCGTTGTTAATTTAGCTGACGCTAAAAGCTACTTTGCCAGACGAAACGCGAACGTGGTTTTTTGTGATCTGCCTCATTATGACGGGAAGGAAAATTTAGATATAAATTAAATAGTGGAAGTGCAGATTAAAAAAATTATATATATAATTGACGAATTTGTAGATTTGGCATCGAGTGGTTTAACAAAATTTTAGAGTTTTTGTTTTTGTATTTACTTCCCTCTCGTCGTCGTCCATCTTGGTTATATGAGCGTTTGTTTAGCTATTTTTGGTGAATTTGTTGTTCAACGCACAAGTTCGCGTACAAATCCAACAAATCCATTGGCCAAGCAATACCGGTCACAAAAAAGGTCAAAAAATAAAAAAACAACAAAAGCCAGAACTATTGAATCTTACAAAGTATATGGATATAGAAAAATAAATAGCAATAAGAAAAACAAAACAACAAAATATCAAGAAGCGAGGGAGTTTTTTACTGAATTTATAAAAAATCCAAAATACCCCGGTATCGAAGAAAAACATTAAAAAATCATTTATCGAACGACGGTTGCTCAATCGCCAGAGGAATTAAAAAAACACAAAAAAAAATGAACAAAACATTGACAATGAAGTGTAATTCAAAAAGAAACTTTTTTTCTCGCGCACTTGATCGGCCAAAAACGCCCCGTTAAACATAGCAATAAGTACGAAAGGCGTTAACCAATACCTAATCCACCAAGAATATTGGACATGACAACGCAAACCGGGATAAAAACCCTTCGATACATGTTAGTTCCATCCATTTAGCCATCAATATAGTTGGGCGGCCTTTTGGACAATCATAAATAGGTATGTGACTAATTTTACATCTTTAATTTCTTTATTGAGGCGTTTGTTTTTTTTTATTATGAAAAGCGCTTGTGTTTTGTTTTTACATAATACAGAGCAAAAGTGGTCTTCGCAGCAACCACTGTGATTATATTCATAATGGAAACAAAACCTAAGAAATCTGGGCTACAATTTGAAGACTTCAGTCTTCAGTCAATTTTATGCTCTAGTTTAACCCAGATTTGATTGAACCAGGGCAAACCTTTAATAAATTGGAACAAAGATGGGTCTATAATGGGCAAAGATTGTGTATTGTTAGTCAGGGCGACTCAGCATTTTTTCAATCAGCCTCGACTCGCCGGCTCCGGAGTCGACTCCGGAATACATATAACTAAATCTCATTTAATACCACTAATTTCATAGTTCTATTGTGGGGGTTTGCCGTAATGGGTCGATATAAATTATTGTATTTATTTATGTGTGCAACAAAGATCTTAATTTAAACATTTGATCGGCAAATTGAACTCTATATTTTTGAACCTTTAAGGCAAGTGTCGGTCTATTGTTTAATAAATAAAATAATGAGTGATAGAATATCCATCCAATGTGAGCAGATACCAACAGTCTTAGTATATGTATTATGTAGACAGAGTAAAAAAAAGTTCAAAAGTCGGACGGGACTCATTATACTTATACCGTTCAAAACATTGTGGACCAAAATTATTGATACCATCTCAAATCCTTTAAATTGCTTGCTAAGCGATATTTAGGTTTAATATTCCGCCATATGAATAAATTTGAATTCTGAAACCAATTTAGACAATTTATACACTTCTAGGCAAATCTATTTACTTAAAAATTTAAGTATTAATCGTTAATGGGGGAAAACGAACACAATTCTAATTAAAAACGCAAATAAGGAATTCTGAAGTCGGGGGGCCGACTATAATATATCCTGAACAACTTTGTATTTAACCATTGATAAAAAATCTAAAATCATTCAAATTTTGTTGAGTTTTAATGTTCCCATTAACCAATTACTTTAAAACTGACCCGATTCTGGATCAGATATTTCCTGTCAGACTTCTACAAAATCTTTGGCACAGGCTAAATGGCTTGGGCACAGTGTGACGTAGGCTATAAATATGGAAAATATTTATAATTTTTTAGGTAATTTCGCAAAAATGCATTTATGAGTCATCAGTCGATAAATATGTATTTATTACGGCCATTTTCATGTAGCCCCCTTAGGCTTTAACTGCCAGTTAACAGAAAGAAAAATGGCAAAATCTTTTCTCCGGTTAACTTTAACTGAAAAATTTTGAGCAGTTAAGTTTCTGGCATATGGAATATGTACGCAAGATGACAGATATGTACATATCACGGTTTAAAAGTTCGTTAGCTAACATAGCACTAACGGAGTTTCATGAAAAATGGGGGGCTCAGTCCTATTCAGTCCATTGTGATACCCACATTGGTGAACTTCTCTCTTATAACTGAGTGCTGCCCGATTCCATGTTAAGCTCAATGACAGCTCCTTTTTATAGCCGAGTCCGAACTGCGATCCACATTGCAGTGAAACCACATAGAAAGCTTTGAAACTCTCAGAAATGAGGTGGGATAATCCACCGCTGAAAAACTTTTTGGTGTTCGGTTGAAGCAGGAATCGAACCCACGACCTTGTGTATGCAAGGCGGGCATGCTAACCATTGCACCACGGTGGCTCCCTATTAGAGATATAGGAAAATTTGAGTAATTTGTACAAGTTTTCGACTTTAGCAGAGAGTATCAGTGAGCATCAGTAAGAAATAAAAATTTGAGAAAATTTGCCTATATGTTAGAAATAAAAGTTTGAGAAAATTTTCTATAGAAATAAAATATTGAGAAATTTTTCTATAGAAATAAAATTTTGACAAAAATTTTCTATAGAAACAAAATTTTCCATAGAAATAAATAAAAAAAAGATCAATAGAAATATAGTAAATAAAATACTGACGAGAATTTTCTATAGAAATACAATTTTAACCAAATATTTCTATAAAATTAAATTTTTTTACAAAATTTTCTGAGTATAAATCAGGCCAGGTGTATATGGGTGCTATATAAATCTGAAAAAAATATGTTTGCTAATGCGAATGTTGAATTAAATTCGAACAAGGATGGTCTAAATGAGGCAAAAGATGTGGTATTGTGACAACATTAAAGATGGATCAATGCAGTGTGTCTTATATGTATTGCAACCAATTGCAGGTTGCTGAAGTTTACAGTTTGCAATATCACTTTTGACCTGTGGCATTCAAAAAATAAAGTTTGGATGTGCAAAACGTGCTAAGTATAATTCCAATATAATTGATGGAAAAAACCATAAGTGGCTATCGTTAGATTCATCTAGCATTTCCATGTGAATATCTTGTTGTTCTTGTTACCAATGCTCGTTAACGGCACCGGCAGTGCAGCATAGCATCCAAAAAGTTAACCCTTTCCTACGCGAAATAAACCTAATGTTAAAAAAAACTTATTTTCTTCTATTTTTACTTGTTTAGTACAAGCAAGTTAGAACAAAAATTGTCATTTGAAAAACCTACCTCAATGACTTCAAGAGCTATATGATGCTTGTTCTGAAATACTTGATTCTCGAATTGTTGACTAAATGGCCTCACGAAAAATAAGCGCTATTTGGCCTATAATATCTTTCGAAGTGTGGGGAAAAAATACAAAAAAGAACCCGAAAAAGTGTCGGCTATAGTTTTTGTATAAATGTTCATTTTCTAGAAACATACAGTAGACTAATTGTCTCAAATTTTCGTATTTTTTGTTTATTGTTAAAGATGTTTATAAAAATGTATTTTAGACCTCACCAATATGGACAATATTTATAGCTTATTTAGATTAAAGCCTCTACTTTAAAATAATATCGAGAAATAAATCGAAACTAAGTGAAAAACTAGAATTTGGTGTCTATTTCGATTGTCCTTCTAAGTGGACATCGGTAGTGAGAAGGTTTAACGAAGAAACTCCAGCCTGTCAATAAATATCAAAGAAGTATCACATTTAATGGTACAAAAAAAGGTGGCACAAAGTATCACCTCTTGAAAAAAGTTGTACAAGGTATCTTTAATATAAGAGGTGTTCATAATTGAAAGCGATATGGTAATTTTGAAAGCCAAATTCAACGCGATGCACAAAAAAGAAAGACTGGAAAGAGCCAAGGAGATGCTTGGTGCAGGGAAGTGGTCTGTCACCAAATTTGGTTTGAGATGTTAAGCCATTCTACATAGAAATATAAAATTTAGTCAAAATTTTATTTCTATAGAAAATTTAGTCAAAATTTTATTTCTATAGAAAATTTAGTCAAAATTTCATTTCTCTATAGAAAATTTTGTCAAAATTTTATTTCTATCGAAAATTTGTCAAAATTTCATTTCTATAGAAAATTTTGTCAAAATTTTATTTCTATAGAAAATTTTATTTAAATTTTATTTCTATAGAAAATTTTGTCAAAATTTTATTTCTATAGAAAAATCTATCAAAACATCAAAAATTGTACCAATCTACCAAACTGTACAAAATCTACCATTTTTTTTGGTAGAAATTCTACCAACTATGGCAACCCCACAAAAAATGTTGTTGTCTTCCATGATGCGCCGATCATGGTTAACCCTTTATTTGGACGACTTTTAGAGAGTAAATAGCTTCCTCAAAATTATTATAAGAAATCCAAAAAATAGCTATGAAAAACATTGCGACCATGGGTCAAAAATAATGCCGAATATTATCGGGAAATTGTCTTAAACACAGCATTGAAGATCTGGGCAGTTATTCATTTCGACGCATATCAGGGACCAAAGATCGAAAATCTCCGAATCTCAATCCTTTGGATTATTCGGACTAGAGCATAAGGTTGACACTAAATAACCAAAATGTCTACCATGTCTGGTCAGCGCTTCTCCGGGTATAGTACCATCCCCTGAGTCGATATAGCGATGTCGCATGTCTGTTAATACATTTTTGTTACGAAAGTCTTGATCGCTCTTGTAATCGATCCCTTTAAATCGATCCCTTCAAGGCCGAAACAGTCCATCCCATTTTTTGGTTTTCTTATAAGAACGAAAATGCTGATTAGCTTTTTTGCAGGAATGTTTGACTGTAAAACATGGCACCTATGATTCGAATCCATCCGGTTATGAATAGCTTTTCGAATCATAATTTGAGCCACATATTCAAGAGATAAACTGAGAGACTTGCAAGCAGGAAGAGACAACTATACAAGTCAATGTATATTCTATAAATTATAATTCCGAGTGATGACGCGATATTCTAGGAAAATACATTTTTCAGTTTGTCGTTCAAGAAAAAAATGTAGCTCCAAAATAATGTTGCAAATAAGTATTTTCCACATGTTACATGTTGCATGCTAATGTAAAAGTAATACAATAAGTATTTACACCTTTAAAATATCAAGTTACCACAAGATTACTTTTAAGGAGAGCTATTAGGTGACTGACTGCATTTTGGCAAATTCCCTCGTTTTTCAACTCCCTTTGGGAACTCTTTTTGAATTTCCATCAGAATTCATGGGCAAGAGGTGTAAGTTTAGGACAACTATTATGACAAGTAGTCAAGAATTTATGAAACCTTCTAAAATTAAACTTCCTTACCATGACACCATAACGAAATGTAACGACTTCAGCCCCAACAGTTCTTTTGTTATTTTTTGAAACTATATTTCTTACTTAGTTTTATTTCAGATCATTCTTTCCGTTTGTAACCGAACGATATTTCTTTTAACATTTCCCATTATATCCATCACTTACACACATTCTCTTATACCTTTTGACAAAATAAAATGAAAATTTCCGCTTATTAACACTACCTTTCAAGCAAAACCCTAGCAAAATGATTTCCTTACAAATGTTCGCGACTATTTCATACATTACATGTGCTTAGCCTTTTTGTTGCAATCCTAAGTCATAAGACATAATTCACCATAAATATAAACCCACGTCCTGGATCAAATTCCGTTTACTGCATCTACAGATGCTTCCGAAGGGGAACCTCATATGTCGATTCTGCCAAGACATATGTACTCGTTAATGTTATACTTGCTCCTTGGTGTGATATTAGTATTTTTGTGTGGAACTTGATTTGTAATACGTATTATTTATGATGGCAATTGTGATTTTCTTGGCTACTGGCTCATTTTGCTCCTTTAGGCTAAATGATGATGCAAAAAAAAAAAAACAAAAACACCTAGGGCGGTGTCTTTCTTTTGCGACAAAAAGTAGGAGTTATCGGACAGTGGTAATCAATTATGAAATAAGATGGCGGTTATTAATATTTATTTAAAATTATGGAAATACAAGAAAATGAGACCAGGCTACCAATGTATTTCCATAATTTAAAATAAATATGTAATAACCGCCATCTTATATTAATAATATTACCACCTGTCCGATAACTCATACTTTTTTTGTCGCAAAAGAAAGAACACCCCTAGGTGTCTTTTGTTTTTTTTTTGCATCATAGCATTTAGCTACTTAAAGGAAGGCAAAATGAGGGCAGCTAGCCCAAAGAAATCATCAATTGCCATCATAAATAATACGTATTACAAATCGAAGTTCCACCAAAAAAGTACTAAATATCACACAAGGAGCAAAGTATAACATTACGAGTACCCATGTCTGGCAGATTCGACATAATGAGGTCCCCCTTCGGAAGCATCTGTAGATGCAGTAAAAGGAATTTGATGCCAGGACGTGGGTTATATTTATGGTGAATTATGTCCTATGACTAGGATTGCAACGAAAAAGGCTAAGCACATGTAATCTATAAAGTCCCGAACATTTGTAAGGAAATCATTTTGCGCTAGGCTTTGGCTTGAAAAGGTAGTGTTAATAAGCGAAATTTTCATTTTATTTTGTCAAAGGTGTATCAAGAGAATGTGTGTAAGTGAATGGATATAATGGGAAAGTGTAACAGAAATATCGTTCGGTTAACAAACGGAAATGAAATCTGAAATAAAGACTAAAGTAAGAATATAGTTTCAAAAAAAATAACAAAAAGAACTGTTGGGGCTGAAGTCGTTACATTCGTTATGGTGTCATGGTAAGGAAGTTTAATTTTAAGAAGGTTTCATAATTCTTGACTACTTGTCATAATAGTTGTCCTAAACTTACACCTCTTGCCCATGAATTCTGATGGAAATTCAAAAAGAGTT
Organism: Haematobia irritans; assembly: GCA_003123925.1. Classification (NCBI taxonomy): domain Eukaryota; kingdom Metazoa; phylum Arthropoda; class Insecta; order Diptera; family Muscidae; genus Haematobia; species Haematobia irritans. The sequence goes on from PGFW01006163.1 coordinate 24,725, forward strand.
CCCCAAAGGGAGTTGAAAAGACGAGGGAATTTGCCAAAATTGTCAGTCCAGCTCACCTAAAGCTCTCCTTACAAAGTAATCTTGTGGTAACTTGATATTTTAAAAAGGTGTAAATACTTATTGATTACTTTTACATTAGCATGCTAACATGTAACATGTGGAAAATACTTATTTGCAACATTATTTGGAGCTACATTTTTTTCTTGAACGACAAACTGAAAAAATGTATTTTCCTAGAATATCGCGTCATCACTCGAGGAATTATATTTATAGAATATACATTGACTTGTATAGTTGTCTCTTCCTGCTTGCAAGTCTCTCAGTTTATCTCTTGAATATGTGGCTCAAATTATGATTCGAAAAGCTATTCATAACCGGGATGGATCGAACTCATGGTGCCATGTTTTACAGTCAAACATTCCTGCAAAAAAGCTAATCAGCATTTTCGTTCTTATAAGAAAACCAAAAAGATGGGTGGACTGTTTTCGGCCTTGAAGGGATCGATTTAAAGGGATCGATTACAAGAGCGATCAAGACTTTCGTAACAAAAATGTATTAACAGACATGCCGACATCGCTATATCGACTCAGGGGATGGTACTATACCCGGAGAAGCGCTGACCAGACATGGTAGACATTTTGGTTATTTTAGTGTCAACCTTATGCTCTAGTCCGAATAATCCAAAGGATTGAGATTCGGAGATTTTCGATCTTTGGTCCCTGATATGCGTCGAAATGAATAACTGCCCAGATCTTCAATGCTGTGTTTAAGACAATTTCCCGATAATATTCGGCATTATTTTTGACCCATGGTCGCAATGTTTTCATAGCTATTTTTTGGATTTCTATAATAATTTTGAGGAAGCTATTTACTCTCTAAAAGTCGTCCAAATAAAGGGTAACCATGATCCTGTCTCTTAGGCGCATCATGGAAGACAACAACATTTTTTGTGGGGTTGCCATAGTTGGTAGAATTCTACCAAAAATGGTAGATTTTGTACAGTTTGGTAGATTGGTACAATTTTTGATGTTTTGATAGATTTTTCTATAGAAATAAAATTTTGACAAAATTTTCTATAGAAATAAATTTAAGATAAAATTTTCTATAGAAATAAAATTTTGACAAAATTTTCTATAGAAATGAAATTTTGACTAAATTTTCGATAGAAATAAAATTTTGACAAAATTTTCTATAGAAATGAAATTTTGACTAAATTTTCTATAGAAATAAAATTTTGACTAAATTTTCTATAGAAATAAAATTTTGACTAAATTTTATATTTCTATGTAGAATGGCTTAACATCTCAAACCAATTTGGTGACAGACCACTTCCCTGCAACCAAAGCATCTCCTTGGCTCTTTCCAGTCTTTCTTTTTGTGCATCGCGTTGAATTTGGCTTTCAAATTACCATATCGCTTCTAATTATGAACACCTCTATATTAAAGATACCTTGTACAACTTTTTTCAAGCGGTGATACTTTTGTGCCACCTTTTTTTGTACCATTAAATGTGATACTTTTTGATATTATTGACAGGCTGGAGTTTCTTCGTTAACCCTTTCACTACCGATGTCCACTTAGAAGGACAATCGAAATAGACACCAAATTCTGTTTTTCCACTTAGTTTCGATTTATTTCTCGATTTTATTTTAAAGTAGAGGCTTTAATCTAAATAAGCTATAAATATTGTCCATATTGGTGAGGTCTAAAATACATTTTTATAAACATCTTTAACAATAAACAAAAAATACGAAAATTTGAGACAATTAGTCTAAAATTTTCTGTATGTTTCTAGAAAATGAACATTTATACAAAAACTATAGCCGACACTTTTTCGGGTTCTTTTTTGTATTTTTTCCCACACTTCGAAAGATATTATAGGCCAAATAGCGCTTATTTTCGTGAGGCCATTTAGTCACAATTCGAGAATCAAGTTTTCAGAACAAGCTCATATAGCTCTTGAAGTCATTGAGGTAGGTTTTCAAAATGACAATTTTTGTTCTACTTGCTTGTACTAAACAAGTAAAAATAGAAGAAAAATAAGTTTTTAACATTAGGTTTATTTCGGTAGTGAAAGGGTTAACTTTTTGGATGCTATGCTGCACTGCCGGTGCACGTTAACGAGCATTGGTACAAGAAACAAAGATATTCACATGGAAATGCTAGATGATCTAACGATAGCACTTATGGTTTCCATCCAATTATATTGGAAATTATATTAGCACGTTTGCACATCCAAACTTTATTTTGAATGCCACAGGTCAAAATGATATTGCAAACTGTAAACTCAGCAACCTGCAATTGGTTGCAATACATATAAGCAACTGCATTGATCCATCTTAATGTTGTCACAATACCACATCTTTGCCTCATTTAGACCATCCTTGTTCGAATTTATTAACAATTCGCATTAGCAACATATTTTGTTCAGATTTATTATAGCACCCATATACACCTGGCCTGATTTATACCTCAGAAAATTTTGTAAAAAATTTAATTTTATAGAATATTTGGTTAAAATTGTATTTCTATAGAAAATTCTGTCAGTATTTTATTTACTATATTTCTATTGATCTTTTTTTTATTTATTTCTATGGAAAATTTTGTTTCTATAGAAAATTTTTGTCAAAATTTTATTTCTATAGAAAAATTTCTCAATATTTTATTTCTATAGAAAATTTTCTCAAACTTTTATTTCTAACATATAGCAAATTTTCTCAAAATTTTATTTCTTACTGATGCTCACTGATACTCTCTGCTAAAGTCGAAAACTTGTACAAATTACTCAAATTTTCCTATATCTCTAATAGGGAGCCACCGTTGGTGCAATGGTTAGCATGCCCGCCTTGCATACACGAAGGTTCGTGGCGTTCGATCCTGCTTCAACCGAACACTAGAAAAGTTTTTCAGCGGTGATTATCCCCACACGCCATATTCTGGAGAGTTCAAAGCTCTATGTGGTTCACTGGGAAATGTGGATCGCATTCGGCGACCGGCTATAAAAGGAGCTGTCATTGAGCCTAACAGGAATCGGGCAGCACTCAGGTTATAAGAGAGAAGTTCACCAAGTGTGGTATCAACAAATGGACTGAATAGGACTGAGTCCATTTCATGAAACTCCGGTTAGTGCTATGTTAGCTAACGAACTTTTAAACCCGTGATATGTACATATCTGATCATCTTGCGTACAACTTCCATATTGCGCAGAAACTATAACTGCTCAAAATTTTCAGTTAAGTTAACCGGAGAAAAGGATTTTGCCATTTTTGTCTGTTAACTGGCAGTTAAAGCCTAGGGGCTACATGAAAAATGGCCATAATAAATACATATTTATCGCTGATGACTCATAAAATG
>PGFW01006179.1:3269-13432 GCA_003123925.1 Haematobia irritans
TTGATTCTGGATGTTTCTTCTCAACAAATCTCTCAATCTAACATACCTGTTAGATGTAGGCCCAGAATTTTGAACCGCTAAAAATTCCGTATTATGGATTTCAGATTTATGGCAAACAACGATCCGTTAGAAGGTTATGCCTTCAGTTCAATAATAGTTATGCCAATTATAAAATTCTGTCCTGAGGCAACGAGTTGTTTCTGAAGAGAATATATTATTTTACACTTAAACCAGTAGTTATCTTTATCTTTGTTTGTACATATTAGTCTGTAAGGATTTTGTATCTATAGACTTAATAAAAAAAAACCCAGAAAACATCAGCAAAATCTTTTATTTTTTTCTTCTCACAATATTTCCAAATAAAAAGATAATTGAAGTGAACATGTTTTCAATTAATAAAATTAATTGATACAATTAAATTTTTTAATGCAAGAGTAGAAAGACATTAGTTAATTAAATCAATGATTTGAAAATTTTTAAAATTTATAATAAAAAAAAATTGATACAATGAACCTTTTTGTTATTTTTTAATTAAAATTTTATTTCAAACAATGGTTATCAAAGTAAAAAACACTAAGCTAAAAAGTTGAAAGTAGTTACCTTTTTTAATTAAAAAATTAGATGGGTATTCCAATCAACATCAATTAAATGTTTAATTGAATCAATACAATAATTGACGACTCCGATTCGTTGCGTTATAGCATCGACAATAATGAAGTCTCAGTACTCATGTTATTAGATCACTCTAAGGCATTTTGATTCAAGTGCACTTACGCTACTTGTGTCGAAAAATATCTGACATGTTTGCCTTTTTTTTTTAAAAAATTTATAAAAACTGGAAAACTCAAGTTTTTAGGCGCCATTTAAACGTCAGAATGCTATTTGGCAAAAACATATTTCACTCCTACACTTACTGCTGCAAAATTAGCTGGATTGTAATGTATAGAACCGACTTTACAACTCACTGCTTATCTTCAACAATATAGCCAGATATGTTTATGGGTCTCAGAAGAATCGATTGAATTTCGCATTGTATTGCGAACCAAGTATTTAAAGATGCCGTTTACAATGCTACATCACATATTGGCAATTCTCTCCTTTTTCAAACAAAATAATATAACCATATAAAAGAACGCAGCTTAGCCTTTACATCATAGGAGAGCGGTAAATATAAAGCAACTAACTTTCACCAGGAGTCAAATATGCGGAAAGAGCTATCCGTTCCTTCATACTCAACTATCGCCAAACATAGCTAAATTGTAAAACTTGTTTAAAAAACTTCTTATCAAAAACTAATTATTATAAAAATTATTACTATTGTTTAAAAACTATAAATATTTTTATGTTTATAAATTAAAATAAGTATTGAATAAGTTAAAATTCTTAATTAGTATGAATACACATAACGCACATTACCCTACTGCTTACATTAATATGATATCAATGTCTTGCTCGTATTTGGAATGAACTCAATAAATGAATAAAATACAAAGAATTGGTTAAATGATTTAATAAATATTTAATTAAATGAAAATATCTCAAACCTAATTCACATTGTAAGTTCATTGAAAATATTGATACTTTTTTCAATGGGGATGTAAATTTTCTTTTGTATGTATAAACATTTTATTTCTGTATTTCTTTCCACATATTTGTGTAAAAGCAATAAATTTGTCTTTCCATTAAACTGCACTTCCTCCTGCGTATACAATCCATATTTTCTTAAGCAAACAAATAACACTGTTTTCACAAACAGCAACAATTTTTAGTCATATCTACTGACAAATATTTTATGTATTTTATTCTAACGACAATGGGTAATGCGCTGCCAATATAAGTGCACCACACAGCGATTTGTTGGCTATGGTAAAGACTTCTTTAACAACCAAACAGCGTATATGGGCATCATTCTCTTCAGGCAGTTTAATGTTGTTTACATTATGGAAGCAGAAGTAAGAGTTTTACAGTTAATAGTGGTGGAATATGATTAGTGTGCTGAGTATTTGCATTGTGAGAGTATAGAGTAGATGATAGAATAAATGTGACGCCATTTGATTGGTAAACTTTGAAAAGATCACAATCAATAGAATATTTTCTCTCTCATACACAAACCAATATATGTAAATATTCGGATATACACTCTTGTGAGCAGTATTGCCAATTTGGTGCTTTTAGCACCAAATTTAGTGCTTTTTGGTTTCTAAAAAGCACCAAATTGCCTTTTTGGTGCCTTTTCAAAAAAAGCACCAACTTGAATGCTTTCTGACATTTTCATTTAGTGCTTTTGGTGTTTGTTTTTTTTTTCATTTTGAACAGTATTAAGTTTTATTGATACAAAAATTTTGATTAGATTTCCAAGAGCTAAAGAAACTCAGTTTACAGCCAAATATAGATTTGATTATTTGAAGGTGGTATTGATTATTTTTTAATTAATATTGTTTTAAGGTATTCAGTTAGAAAGTCTAGCGACGAAGTGCCGAACTTTTTGAACTTGATAAAGATTTCATTAAAAACGTTTGTATTAAATTCACAAAAGCACGCACAAACTGAAATAAAGCAATAGACTCCTTCATCCATATTAATATATTGAAAGTTGAAAGACATTAGTGATCAAAATGAATTGGATGAAAGCATTAAAACTGATCAAGGTGTATACTTGAATAGCGGTTCATAACTTCATAAAATTACAAATTCAATACACAAAAGTTCTATAAAACATCTTTTTTTTTTTTTTTTTTTTTTTTTGCAGAGCATTTAATTTTCGATTTTGTGGTGGGAAATGGTATGTTAGAATTTATAATATATTTTTGGTGCTTTTTGGACTTGGGGAGTTGGCAACACTGTTTGTGAGTGCTCTTTTTCATTCTCTGATACATACGAGTTGAACACGAAATACTCCATAGGTAACAATTTGAGGCACATTATCGTAAAATATTTTTGTTTTGCTTCAAAAGATTGTGCCGTTATTTTGTGGAATGCATGTACGTAATATATAAAAAATATAGAATAGTCATTCTTTTGAAAAGAAAAGAATCTTTTCTAAACTTCCGTAGTGAATGGTTGCCTATTTTGTGAAACATTTCTTGACTTGCTGTTTATGCTCAATTCCCTTATAGTTGTTATCACTGTTTAACCTTTATCCTAATAGACATACGTTCTTTACAGTAGAAAGTTTTATTAAAGATTAAAGACTAAAACAAAAAATATATACCGTTTATCATAAACGGGATGAGGATAATATTATTTCACCTTATTTCAACACTCCTCCACAATGTGATTATTCATTCATTCATAAATTTTTATATTGTTTAAATCCAAGATCATTTATAAAATTCTGATGCTTTCAATTTAGGTAGATTCTTTGTTAGAACATCGGCTATCATCACATCTGTTGGCTTGTACACCAATCGAATCTCGTTATCCTCCAGCCGCTCTCTGATGAAATGATATCTGATGTCTATATGTTTAGACCTGGCATAGTACACAGGAGTTTTGCCCAATTGGTATGAACTCAAGTTCTCGCCATAATTATAACATGCGTATCCTTATCGTGTACCCAAGCCCCTCAAGTAAAGCTTTCAAATAAACTCTTTTGGTTGCAACTGTCAAAGCAATGTACTTGGCCTCGGTACTACTTACGGACACACATCAATGCCCTTTGAGAACCCCATGAAAAAACGGCACCACCAAGAAAGAAGGCATATTTAGGGTACAACTCTGGGTACGACTTGGTAGCATCACTACCCCAGTCTGCGTCCGTATACCCTTCGTTCGGTCTTTCAGTATGTCAATATCTAAGTATATGTTTAACCGTTGCCTCGTGCTCTTGGCGGGGATTCTTGTTACGCTGAGTACGTTTTACCACTGAATGCATGTTGTCAAGCCTGGTGCCAATCAATCTAATGGTGTGGATGCTGGACGACACTCCTCCATTCTATGTTGTTTTAAAAATCTCTTATATACTGTGACTGATCAACTGTTATCTCACCTTTCTTTCAATGTGCATTCCTAGGAAAAAATGGAAAGGCCCCTTGTCGACATACTCAAAATTGTCACAAATATATTTCTTTATACGTTGTAGTCTTTATACGTCATAGTTGACATATCGTGACAGCCATCCTGTATAAACATCTCTCATTGATGCGTGGTGTCAAACCTAATTTACGAAGAAACTTGTTACTGTTACTGTTCCAACATGGCCGCGCTGCTTATGGCCATATATCGCTTTATGCAACTTTACAATAAATTCGGATGTTCTTTGCTTACAAACATTTTCGTTTGGACCATATAAACTTCGTCGGACAACTCACTATTCAAATATGCACTGCATACGTCCATTTGATGCAACAACGTTTCCCTTTCTGCTGCCAGAACTATGACCATACGTATATCTGTATAGTTTACGCCAAACTGCTGGCTGCAGCTCTTTGCAACTAAACGAGACTTTAATTTTTCGATGGCACCATCTTTGTTACACTTAACAGTAGACACCCATTTGCACCCTATGGGTTGTACATTATATGGATTTTCAAAAGTGCCTTGCATTCTTCCGCTATTTATTGCCGTCACTCTTTTTACATAAACCCCACTCACAGCTTCTTATGCATTTTCGGGTAAGGCCATATCAAGAGGGTTGAATATTGTGTCACATTTTACTTCGTCATCATTTCCATACTCTTCTTTGGACTTCGAAGTTTCCTTCTCCACAAATGGTAATTGCCTCAAGCAACTCCTCCATGCTTCTTCATCTGAGCCGCTTTCATGTGCATTTTCATATTCCTCTTCATCTTGTATTCATGTAGATTTCCAAATAAGGGCTTTGACACACTTCGTAGTCCATCAATCTCACAGTTGTCCGCCTCTTTTCTGCATAAAGTACATCTCGTTTTTCCACCACTATTCGTTTCTCCGAGTCATACAACCGGTACGCTTTTGAAGTAAGAAAATAACCGACCCTTTTGTATTCTCTTCCTTTCGGCTTGAACTTTTTGTGACTTGTTTTTACCAGTCCAACTTCATCGGCACCAAAAACACGTAGATGGCGGACGTTAGGCTTCTTGCCAGTAAATACTTCAAAAGGTGTCATATTTTCCAGAGTTTTTGTAGATGACCTGTCCCTTAAATACAATGCAACTGCCTCTGCCCGTTCGCCCACGCTATTCTGCAGTGGCATTTATGGCACTATTAACCCCCGCACTACACCACTCTTTCTTAAATATTCGTCAAAGACTTTATTCGCAAATTCGCGACCATTGCCGCTTCTTAAGATTTTTACTCTTTCGCCCGTTTGACAGTCGACCATTTCTTACACAAACACCCGCCGCGAATAGTCGTCGATAAAAGTTAAAGGACGTTGCTCCACCGAGCGATTTTTTCTCAAATGGTCCACATACATCTGTATGGATTCTTTCTATAACTTTTTCTGACCTAGTTTTATTTGCAACGAAAGGCTTTACGTGTATTTCTGCTTCATATAACCTTTACAGTCGATATACCGCACATCATAAATTTGTCTATTCGGAGTATGTTACCATTTCATTTTTAAGGTCAGTACTATGAAATTTCCTTCTACTTTATTAGAACAGTTCAATATAAAGCAGATAAATTAACTCAATTGATGAGCATTTTCTTGTTCCTCTAGATTTCGGCAAGACAGGAATATGTTTGTTTTTATTTATAATTTTGATTAGTAATCGCGAAAATAAAACGATTTTCAACTCGAAACCCGAACATAATACCTACCTTTAGAAAGCTCATTTAAACTTCGAAAATTCAAATGTTCATATAGTTCATGTCACTTCTTGGCATCTTCATTAATTTTTGGCCGAAAAATGCTGTAAAATTAGATATAATGCATTTGGACGTCAATTGCCTGTTTCGGTATCAGGCTAACATGAAATATAATAAGCAACGAAGAGCCCGTCGTAAAACTAGGAAAAACACTACTAATGTACGCGTTAGAATTGTTGTTGTCTCCTTGAAACCAGTTTCTGTAAGTTGTCACATGTTGTTGTTGACTGTAGAAACAAAAAGCATTGTTCGATTGTTCACCACTTAGGTGAATTCAAACAAATTAGCTTTCTAAAAATAAATTTCGTGTTGTTGCATTACTGTGTAACAAAACGAAATAAAAATAAGATTAAGGGACTTGTAGTTATATGAAAAGATGATGTGCAGTGGGAGAAAAGACGATTCAATTTGTAAGAGGAAAAATTCCCAAATGTTTTCTCCATAAGGAGTTAGCATAAAGGGCCAAAATTGAGTTATGTCTCCCAGCCAGATCTATACTAAAGGCTGTGGAAAGATTCATTCGCCCGAATCGTAACATGTACAGTCCAGGCGTGTATAGATTTGTATCTGGCGTTTTCATTTCAATGACTCTATTAATCATGTTCCTTAATCTAAATCTGTCCATAAAGCTCGATAAATAATTGTAAAATTAGATATAATGCACTTGGACGTTAATTGTCTATTTCGGTATCAGGCTAACATGAAACTGTCTAATTTCATTGATTAAAATGTACAATTTCATTTCTTATCTTTGTCAAATATTTTCGAACAGGAATTTTCGCAACGTTTGTTTACAGAAATAAAGTAAGCAACTACTACTGCACATACAACACGTCACGCAAAATAACCACCCATTTGAATGTTCTCTCTATGAATTCTAACTCGCAAAACAATTCCTTATTGCTACACATATGAGCAGTAGAACCGCTTTCCAAACACCACTTTGTTTAGATAAGAACTTGGCGTCAACCGCTGCGAGTACTGTGTATTGTCTCTCTGCTTTATTCTGCTCTATATTCCTTCCTTTGTTTCTACAATCAACAGCAAAATGATCACACAGTCCACAGCTGACTCATTTAAAATTCTGTTTGCCTTTATTGCTAATTCTTGCTCCGTTATATTCTGGCTTAGTTTTTGTTTTTTGCATGTCTATGTGTGTGATTCACTATTAACGTTGCACGAACTATTCTTTCTATTCCTGTCCTCTTCTTCCTAGAGTTTAACTTTCAAAATTTAGAGCGTTGGTCATGCGTCTCCATAACCACCATAAATTGTTTGTATGACTTAGACAAGCTGGACAATAAAGTCCTGCAATTCGATTCCAACCTCAGCAATTTTAACACAATATGTAAACTCATTAAAAAACACGGACATTTTCTCACCACCATACGCATGTTCAACAGCTTTTTGTAAAGCGATACTTTTCTCTTGCTCGATAAATGTCTCTCAATTTTTTCCATGCTTCCACAGATGTCTTACAAGACTACGTGGTTTAACTGGTAGGCCTTCACATAGACAATGAGTGTCGCAAACACTTTTTCATCTTGGGAATCCCATTACTCTGGATTCTTAGTCGCAGTTCTCAAACTTTTTCCAAATTCCACAAACCCGAGTGGACCAACACACTACGCATCTGGATACTCCAGTCGTCATAATTCATCTAATTTATCAATGGAGTATAACGAATTCACCTTTGAAACCACTCTGGGCCCATAACCTGTTGGACCTTTATGCTAAATAAACGACACACGTTCTCTACAGTAGAACTAAAGATATATACGTTACTTCAGAAACGGGATGACTGGAGTATCCAGATGCGTAGTGTGTTGGTCCACTCGGGTTTGTGGAATTTGGAAAAAGTTTGAGAACTGCGACTAAGAATCCAGAGTAATGGGATTCCCAAGATGAAAAAGTGTTTGCGACACTCATTGTCTATGTGAAGGCCTACCAGTTAAACCACGTAGTCTTGTAAGACATCTGTGGAAGCATGGAAAAAATTGAGAGACATTTATCGAGCAAGAGAAAAGTATCGCTTTACAAAAAGCTGTTGAACATGCGGTAGGGTTGGTGGTGAGGAAAATGTCCCGCTGTTTTAATGCAGTTTACATATTGTGTTAAAATTGCTGAGGTTGGAATCGAATTGCAGGACTTTATTGTCCAGCTTGTCTAAGTCATACAAACAATTTATGGTGGTTATGGAGACGCATGACCAACGCTCTAAATTTTGAAAGTTAAACTCTAGGAAGAAGAGGACAGGAATAGAAGAATAGTTCGTGCAACGTTAATAGTGAATCACACACATAGACATGCAAAAAACAAAAACTAAGCCAGAATATAACGGAGCAAGAATTAGCAATAAAGGCAAACAGAATTTTAAATGAGTCAGCTGTGGACTGTGTGATCATTTTGCTGTTGATTGTAGAAACAAAGGAAGGAATATAGAGCAGAATAAAGCAGAGAGACAATACACAGTACTCGCAGCGGTTGACGCCAACGTTCTTATCTAAACAAAGTGGTGTTTGGAAAGCGGTTCTACTGCTCATATGTGTAGCAATAAGGAATTGTTTTGCGAGTTAGAATTTCATAGAGAGAACATTCAAATGGGTGGTTATTTTGCGTGACGTGTTGTATGTGCAGTAGTAGTTGCTTACTTTATTTCTGTAAACAAACGTTGCGAAAATTCCTGTTCGAAAATATTTGACAAAGATAAGAAATGAAATTGTACATTTTAATCAAATTACTATTATTTTCCAGAGTTTTTGTAAGGATATACCCTGTCCTTAAATACAATGCAAAACTGCTCTGCCCGTTCGCGCACAACTATTTACCTGAGCAGTGGGCATTTATCGGCAGCTATGATGTAAGGATCACCTCCGCGACAGCGACCGAATACTGACTTATCGTATAACTATTACATTCGTCAAAATGCGTTATTACCCGCAAAAATATCTGTATCCAGTGGATCTGAAGTCACACTTCATTAGATTTTTTACATTCCTTGTCCAGTAGGTCTACCCGCAAGTCACCATATCTTCGTGGGTTACTACCCAAGTAACATCTCCGAGCCGCGAATAGTCGTCGATAAAAGAGGTTAGGCTTGGTATTAATCATAATTTCCGTTCGGATGTTAGAGCCAGGTAAGGACGTCTGCAACCGACCGAGAAGCCAGACGTCCTATTTCTCAAATGGTCCACATACATCTGTATGGGGACCTTCTTCTATAAACTTTTCGACACTAGTATTGAATCATTGTATGCCAACAACAAGGCTTTACGTGTATTTCTAGGCTTATTCCATTAGATAACCTCATTAACATGATCGATATAAATCCGATCTTACATACAATACACGTTATTCTGATCATAATTACGGATGTATATAACGTTACCCCCATTTCATTTTTAAGGCCAGTTACATGAAATTTCGCGGTTACTTTATATAGAACAGTTCTAATATAAAGCAGATAATATTAACTCAATTGATGAGCATTTTCTTTGTTCCTCTAGATTTTCGGCAAGACAGGAATATGTTTGTTTTTATTTATAATTTTGATTAGTAATCGCGAAAAAAACGATTTTCAACTCGAAACCCGAACATAATACCTACCTTTAGAAAGCTCATTTAAACTTCGAAAATCAAATGTTCATATAGTTCATGTCCTATCTTGGCATCTTCATTAATTTTGGCCGAAAATGCTGTAAAAATAGATATAATGCATTGGACGTCAATTGCCTGTTTCGGTATCAGGCTAACATGAAATATAATAAGCGACGAAGAGCCCGTCGTAAAACTAGGAAAAACACTACTAATGTACGCGTTAGAATTGTTGTTGTCTCCTTGAAACCAGTTTCTGTAAGTTGTCACATGTTGTTGTTGACTGTAGAAACAAAAAGCATTGTTCGATTGTTCACCACTTAGGTGAATTCAAAACAAATTAGCTTTCTAAAAAAATAGAATTTCGTGTTGTTGCATTACTGTGTAACAAAACGAAATAAAAATAAGATTAAAGGGACTTGTAGTTTATATGAAAAGATGATGTGCAGTGGAGAAAAGACATTCAATAATTTGTAAGAGGAAAAATTCCCAAATGTTTTCTATCAAAGGAGTTAGCATAAAGGGCCAAAATTGAGTTATGTCTCCCAGCCAGATCTAATACTAAGGCTGTGGAAAGATTCATTCGCCGAATCGTACATGTACAGTCCAGGCGTGTATAGATTTGTATCTGGCGTTTTATTTTCAATGACTCTATTAATCATGTTCCTTAATCTAAATCTGTCCATAAAGCTCGATAAATAATAGTAAAATTAGATATAATGCATTTGGACGTTAATTGTCTGTTTCGGTATCAGGCTAACATGAAACTTTAATTTCCA